>JAPQRQ010036992.1:0-10078 GCA_037367365.1 Apogon talboti | reverse complement strand
ATGTGTGTGTGTGTGTGTGCGTGTGTATCTTACAGGATAAAAGTAATGATAAAGTGATTATAGTAATAGTGACGGTAACAATGATATAAGTATTAAGTAATAATTCTCAAACAAGAAATGGTGAAGGTGTGAGGTGTTGTTGTTTGAAGGGCACAAATGCCAGGGTCAGACGCATTGTTTTATGCTTCAGACGAATAAAGACTGAGTTGCATTAAAATAAAAAAAAAAAACCAGAGGTCAGTGGAGTCTTGTAGTTTATTTTGATATTTTTTGTTGTAGTCTGGGTGTAAAGAAGTCTGAAGACGAGTTGATTTCAGTCAGCAGGTGTCGACTGTGAATGCCGCGCCGCTGGAAGGGAAAAAAGACAAAAATAAAATACAGTGAAAACCCCCTACAGCTGTATCACTTGGTTGACTACTGAGCTTTGTCTACAGGTTTAAACAGTTCCACTAATGTATTCCTCCCTAAGCAGAGTTAAATACTAACAGCTTGTTACGCTATTGTAATTAAAAAAGTGTATTTTTCCTGTTTTGATCAGTGCACTTGGTGTGGAAACTGAGAGATTCCTGTGTAGTCAATACAAGGACGGCTCAGCAGAGCAGCAGCAGCATCGACGTATGTTAAAAAAACGCCCAGGGCTGTTCGACGTCAGCATGTGGTGGAGTTTTTAAAGTGATTTTCACCCAGCTGGGGAGTGTTTTCATGGTCAAGAGGACTTTGGAGTTTCAGTGTTTATCATATATTAGAGTGTGGGCTTCTATTTTCCAAAGATGTTAAAAAATGGATTAAATAGTCAAAGTTAAATGTGGTTTTGTTTGAATATTTAAGAATGTCTGATGGTTATTTTGCAGATTTCATTAAACTCTTCAAGATGGAATAGTCACTTAAGTTGATTGGATTAGTCGTAATTAGAGGTCGACCGATATGTGGTTTTTCTAAGGCTGATGCCGATTTTTAAAAATTTGGTCAGGCCATATCTACAGCCGATTTTTGAGGCCGATATTTAAGGCGTTTTTTTTTTTTTTGTTAACGCACATTGACCTTAAAATACAATTGAAACACTCAGATAATTAAGATTTTTATGCAGCAATATAAATGAAATTATTAATACACGTACACATAGTATGCTTTTAACATTTACTGAACATCAAATGCTGCCCACACAGGTGCTTGAACAAATGTCTTACAACATTTTTAATACTGATCAAATATCGGCTTTCAACAAAAAATTAAGGTAGATGGCCGATATGGAAATATATGGGCTGGCCGATATATCGGGCTACCTCTAGTCGTACTAATTAAAAATTTTTCCCCCTTACTTTTTTTGGTAACATACTGAAATGTTATCTTTTTGGTTCTTTCCCGGTACTTAATGTACTTATGCATTGCTGTTGTTATGGAAGTCGAACATGTGTGTGTGATTGAATATGTTGGTTTTTTTTTTGTTTTTTGTTTCAGGCCAGTAGTAGTTATGAGAAATGAAGGAGACCAGTAACCAGTATCTGATACATTTGCATTTACATAAAACTCTTGGTGTATCACGCACCAGTACAAAGACAGAGATGCCTTTAAATCTTACTGTCAAATCAAATAAAGATGGCAATATATCATCGAATAGTGTTTCAGCACTGTTTATTGTGAGTTTATAATATCTGTGGTATTTTAAATGATAACAGGTGGTTCTTTCTTGGCCCTGTTTCATATGGTGTTAAAAAACCTGGAATAAGCATGTGACATTTAAAGCGTCTGAGCATCATTTACCACCTTTTTCAAGCCTTTCCATGTTGACTGACCATGTTCTGTCCCGGTTTCCCTCCACCGTCACTTTAGCTCATGTGGACTTGAGACTTTTAACTGCCGACAGGGATGATTGTGAATGTCTGCATGTCTGTGTTGGTGCGCTGATGGACTGGTGGCCTGTCCAAAGTGTCTCTCTGCATTTCACCAAATAGGCTTTAGCTGCCCATAACCCTTAAAAAAAAGAATAAGACGGCAGAGACTTTGAATAAATGAAGGGTGATGTTCTGAAAAGTTCACAGCAAACTGGAGCGTTCTCGTCGCTGTCCGAGGTGCTGAAACTCTTCACGGCCAGATGAGCTCGGCTCTGCAAGACATCTGTCCATGGTGCTGAAATCCTGCAACGAGCTCTGAGCCTTAAGACGCACAGGCACAGATGTGGCCAGTCAGAGTAGGAGGGAGGAGAGAAGGCCTGTTAACCCTTTACCCCCCGAGACATTATTCAAACGAATTTGAATTTGCGTCTGTTTCAGTGTCATAAAAGTTTCTGTGAGTATGTGCTTGGTTTTTTACTCCTCGGCCAACTTCAGGCCGAAGGGGTATTGTAATCATTTTGTCGTCTGTCCATCTGTCTGTCTGTCCATTCAACAATGTAATTGCATTATCTGAAGAATGCATTGACATATCTGCACCAAATTTATACTGTGGATGCATCTTGGCATAGAGCAGAAGACTATTGAATATAGGTAACCTTGACCTGCTTTTTCAAGGTCGAATGGCGACACGTCCTTTCAATGATGTAATTGCATTATCTGAAGAGAGAATTGATATTTCCGCGCCAAATTTACACAAAGACAATCTAATGTAAATTATAGGGCAGTAACTTTCAACAGAATCTTACACTATATTTGGCTGAGGGGGATTAAAAGTGTGCACTGTGTTATGTTTTTTCTTCAGTGGTTTTGTTTTACTGTGTGTTTTAGGGTCAAAACAGGGTGGAATAACAGAAAACAAAGAGAGGAATTGAACTTTTATAAGTTTTAACTAAATAAGGCACTCAGAATGTACATCAATAAGACATTTAGGATGTTGAACATCAACTGTGTACTGGAACACACTGAACAACAAGGATTTGAATTTGGGCCCAGTAGTTTTTGTTTTGGGCTCTTTGTATTTTTGTGTTTTTTCGTGTCATGTTTTATCTAAAATATGGCTATTTCATTGTTTGAATAATTGCATGTGTGCTTTTGTACATTTTATTTTATTTTCTGCATTCAGTCAACCAGGATGTGAAACTGTAGAGCTAAATCCTGCACATATACTGGATGATGGATAATTTCTGTTCTTTAGGTCTTATGTATTTTATTATAAATCTTTGATGGAGCCAAATAGGCTGTCTCAATGTAGATAATTAATGGAAACATTGCAATTGTATGTACAAAAGTGGATGTGTTTTCCATTTGCAATATTTTCAGTCCAAAATGATGCAAAAATGCAGAGTTTCCAGGTGAGTAAAAACAAGAAAATGTGACCATACACAAAGAAACCCTTCAGATATGCATGTATTTTGTATGAGATGAGAAATTTGTGACTCAGATCGTGGATTGTAATATTACTTCAAAAAGTCCTTCTTCAATAAAATGAAAGGATCGTGTTCACTTTCTTAGATGTCATTATCTGTTTAGACCACTTCTAGGTATTTTTTTTCATGAACAGTTTACTTTTTCAGTTTGTGATGGAACAGTCTCTAAGTGCCCTTTTATGAGACTCACAACCAACATGTGCTTCTGTATTGGAAAAACTTTCTAGGTAAAAGCATAAGTGCAATACTCCAACCCTAAAAGATACTGTGATTTCTTTTTTTTCTTCCTTGCTTGAAAGCCAAAATCTACCGATGCATTCTCAACCATTAGAGGACAGACGAGGATACAACCTCGACCAAAGTACATTTTCACGGCCACTTTCCACAAACATTCAGCTTAAATGGTGGTTCAATTATTCAGGGCAATGCCTGGGAAGGATATATTGGCTGTGTGTGTGTGTTTGTGTGTGTGTTTGTGTGGTTGATTCATTAATGATGAGAAAAAACAGAATCTCCAGTCCCGCCAGGTTAGACCCCCCTCTTCGACCCCCTGTCCCATTGTGTTGCATTCAGGGACCCTGTGAGCCGCTGACGGTCTGGTATTTTCTCAGTGTTCACATTTGTGTTTTGCATTGTGTTATTGTCCCTAAATTGATTGGTCTAGATGTATGTTTTGCAGCTACGGGTGCGTTTATGCAAGCGTGTGTTTTCATATAAGCTCATATAAGTTCAGTCTGTATGTGAATCCAACTCGTGGATATAAATAAACCATCGCTACGGCTGATACCCTGGTCGCCTCGCACTTTGACAGATGTAGATGACGGCTGAAATGAGCCTCTGTGTGTGTGTTTCTGCGCATATATGTGTGTTTTGTGATGTGTGTAGCTTCATACGATTGACTTATTTAATGCCTGCAATGTGTGCGAGTAAGAAATGGGTGAGGAAGGTTAAGGCACTTAAATTCTGTTTTCTCTGCACCCACACCCACTCCCACACCCACACACACACAAACACACAAATAATATCGAAGCGCAGACATGTTTTCTCAGTACTGCAAGATGGCAAATTGGTCGCTGCCGAATTCATATTCAGCAGGAGCTTGTGCTCAGCAGTGTGCGGCTTGCTAAATATTCAGTGCTAAACATTTTATTATTGGTCTGCTAACTCATCTGTACCTGCCAAAGACGTACACATGAAAACCCACTGAGTGGAGTGAAGCTTTAGGCTCTGCTGATGCCGCACTTGGCATTTGAAAAGGAGCTGATGTTCTGTCAGAAGTTTCTGGTGAAGTGCCTGGTGAGATTTTCAGTTTTATTGATGTTGACTGTTTTATATGTAATGGGGTTTTAATGGCTGCGTTTACAGCCGACTGGAGATCTTGTACAGCAACTAGTGCTCTGTGTAACACTTCCCACCAACCTGAACAACCAGATATGTAATGGTCTACCTCCTCATAGGACCCATAATCAGGTTTGATTGATTAGGAACTCTACAAGTCAAGCAGGAGGGCAAACTTCACCGCATGACGGATGATGCCAAATAGCAAAGATGACGGTAAAATGTGCAGAATTTATGAGTCAAGTTATGGTGTGGTCATGTTTCAGCATCAAAACAACTTATTCAGGAGAGCATAGCAGAGGAGAAAGGTTAAAGTCTGGCCTCCGCTGTCATTGTGGAATAGAGCTGTAGGTTCTCTGGGTGGTTTGGCTGTTTCTTGGGTGGCACTGAGTGCATCACGCAAGCTAGTGTCGAGATGATGTTTACGCTGTTGTTTCCAAACTGATCAAGTTACATATTTGATCAGCCTTTCCACAATGTCATACACACTCAGACTATTCAACAGTTTGGATGTGTTGTCCACAAGATGGAAATCAATGCAACAACAGTCATAAGTACTAATACAGATATGCATGTGTCTGTTAAAATACCTGTGCTGTGAGTAGTCCATGTTTTGTGTATGTGTAGTTGTATAAATCAGTGTATTACTGCTGGCTCTGACTCATGTGCTGGTGTTGTGGTGAAATCTGTTATATTATGTCTCCATTATTATCTGAGGGTTCGTGGACCACCAGAAACGATGGTTTGTCTGAACGTGGCTTCAGTAGTAGTAGTAGTTTGTAGGTTTCTGAGTGTAAATCTGTCTTTCTGTGGCTGAGTCGGGCTGTGAACTCATGCCATCATTAGTGTAGGGCTGTTTTTGACACATTTACATTCTCGGCTTCATTTTACACCATGCAAAGTAACACCATATGACTGCTGTCTAGCATACTCAGACTAAAGTAAAAGGCACGGGAAGAGAAGTGAGTTAGGCACAAAACCTGCTGTTGACACAATGTAGAAACATGTCTGAGGTTATTGTTCTGTCGTGTAGGGAAGATGATAATGCACAGATGGTAGAAGGAAGGAGTGACAATGGAAATATTAACCCCTACTACCTCCAGTCAGTCAGACTACGTCCATATGTGATTCACCTGTCTATCTGGCTGCTGATTGGTTGACTGAATAAACTAAATGCAGCTGGTGCAGGTAAAACGAGGCAGGAGAGGAACTGAAAAAGGCACAACAAAGTCACAGCGTGGCAGTAATTACAGGGTTAACTGTCAGCAAATGGGCTGTAATGAGCAGGTTGGTCCGACTATCAATGGAGCCTGAGGTGGACTACATCTAACCCTGACAGACCTGTTGGTTCCTCCATTCCAGATGATTATAGTAACCACTTCTTCCAAAACATTTCACTTCTTGTATTTCTAGCTTTCTCCGGAAAAAAAATATAAGCTTGTTAGAAAATCCTGCTTCCAGTGAGAGGGTAATCTTTTCATCTCTGGAAACATGGTAGAATGGAGGCATATGGAGACTTCAGAGGGTTTTGGATGCTCCCCTGTTTTTGCTGCTTAGCGTTATGATAAAGATGAGTGAAGATTTATTTCAGGTTCTGCCAAAAGGCCCCACACTCAGCCTTTCTGAAAATACACTTAGAAGAAAAACTCCAAATGATCTCCATTTTGACTTGGATTTGTATACATTGATCAAAATAATGTTATTACTACAGTGAGGAGCAGTTGTGTATATGCTGAGTATCAGTTATGTGTTTTGCAGTATGCTTTAGTTTTTTGTCCTGTTTTCACATGTACATCTGTACTGAAGTGTGACTGATTAAAGGTCAGTTCAAGACAACATGTCTTCACGCCTGAATGCGGGTCAATTCCACTCAGAGCTGAAATAGCATGTATCTCATTCAAAGTGTCAGTCTTTATTAACAGCTCCAGTCGTAGCAGTGTGTTTTCCAAAGACATAATGTGTAATGTTCATAATTTTTCCTATTGTTCTCACATTTCAGATGGACATAAAACTGTCAGATGAGATTCCATGTATGTCAAAGATAAGTCTAAAATAAACCAACACTTCATTAAATGTCACTGAAACTGCCAAGTCATGAGGAACGTATCTGTCTGTGTAGCTTGTCGATGCTTGGCTGCCTTCACCAGTAGCTTCTTCACTTTGGCTCTGTGCTCTGTCACGCTGGGCCGCTGGAATCACAGGTTTACGTAGTGATATCCAAAAAAAGCTGCTGGGAAATTGCAGTGTTGAAAAGTGGAAGTGCGAGAAAGCTCAACGGAGCTGCAGACGGTGACGTCAATTCTCACCGGGAATATCAGTTATTTTCACACTCAGGTTTAAATTTTATGAAATACATACCTGAAGCTGAGTTCTCACCATTTCTTATTTTACATGTCCTTTTGGGGGAGCTCCTCGTCCACCGTCTCCCTCCTCCTCGCGTTTGTCTCTTTGTCACAGTTTATAATTGCCTCTCGTTCTTTCCGTTTCTCTCTTTGTCTAGCTTATCTTTCGTTTTCCTCTCGTTAGCTTCAGTCCGTTTTTCATCTTAGAGGGAGATAGGTGTTGCTTGACATTTGCGGTGTTTTGACGAGGCCAACGCCTGAACACACACGTGCACACACACACAACAACAACAGCAACACCCAACGCACAGAGCTGTCACGGTCTTATCTCAGGTGTATAATTGATAGAGACAAATTCAGAGCTGCAGACGGACAACGTTGGTGACACTAAATCATGCACACACACTGAATGCAGACGAGCTTTCACCTCCACGCCGGCGTGTGTGTGAACTTCCTGACGACATCCTGCATTAAGCATGAGGCCAGGTCTCGGGAACTGAGAGATGTGTGAGTCACACTGATTAGTCAGTCCTGCACTGGCCTGTGAAAGCAGCCCTAGTTTGTATGCTGTTGGTGCGTGTTGCTGTGTGTGTGGTTGTGTGTGTGATGGGCAGGTAGAGTATTAGCCTGCAAGGAGCTAGGTCCTTGTTAGCAGGCATCTGGCAGGCAGGTAGATGTAGAGTGACAGAAAGGTTCACGGCATTCACACACAGGTACACACAGGTACACACAGGTACACACACAGCCTACTACACTCCCTCACCTTTCTTGCTTGAATGCAGAACTAACAAACCGACAGCTGAACATATACGAACCAGTAATGTCACTCACTGCTGCAACTTGGGGCCATGAATCACATTTTCTTGACTTGTTGTTTGGGCTTTTTTGTGTGTAATATTTTTCTACTTATTTAAACATGACTCACTGTATGTGCTAGTTGAGGATTCAAGGGATTTGTTGCAGTTTTGTTGGAGTTTTTGTGTCTGTTTTTGTACAGCGCTGTCCTTGGCCTTGTTCACACTGCCACATCAAATTGGTTTGGACACATTTTGCATCCGAATCGATTTTTCAAAAGTCTGGACCGTTAAAAAAAATTAAAATAAATAAATAAAATAAATCCACTCGACATGCTGTTTTGACTTCAAATTGGATCCAAATCACATGATGAGGTGATTAGTAATAGTGATAGGATGCTTAGCAAAGACTCAGGTCAGTGTTGGCAAGGATTAGAGGTCGCCTCCTCAACTGGAACTGCTGACACTGAGAACAATAACAATGACACTGCTGTCAAGGTCTGTTGTCAATTACTCTGACAACAGCTATTGAATGTCTTTTTTTTTTTTCTTAGAAGTATGTTTTTTGGTTTTCTTTTCTTTAATAATACACCAGGGGGCAGACTTTACCATCCATCTTTAAACAAACAACAACAACAACAACAACAACAACAAAAAGCTCAGTTACACACACAATAATTATGAACAAAAATGTCCATTTTCACCCGGTTACATACACAGTATGAAGCTCTCTTATGACACAACTCCTTGGACTTAGGTCATATTTTCTAATCTTCTATTTGACTTTATCTGTGCATTATTCAGCAAACGCTAAAAGAAGCTCTAAATATCACATTGTACCAATCTGCTCAGACCCATATGACTGCTAATGTTGTTTAGTGCATAGTGTCTGTATAATACCTTACATCTAAACCAAAGACGCAGATATTTATTATCAAGAGATGGAGGAAAATGGTTAAAAGGAAGGGGAAAGTGAGATGTAGCCAATGGTTAATAGTTATCTTCACTTTTTTAACCAATTGGTGGCTAAAACAATACAACTTCAAGTTCACAGGCAGTGGGAATAAACCCTGAATTGTGTCAAATATACAATATTTGGGTTGTAAATCAGCGTGTTTTTCCAATTAATGTGTCATTCCGTCTGTTTCTTGAAGCGTACGCAACGACTCATCCTTGTTCATGTGGAACCAGCCCAACAGTTGAATCACCTTTAAGAAATACATGACCGTATTAATGACAGCTATTTTTGGAACAGAAAACAGCATTATTTACCTGTTTGGATTTCAACGTCTGGCTACAAAAGCATGTCTGCGTACATTAGCATTTTGTGTTGTCAGGCAGCGGCTTTGAAGGAATGCATCAGTATAAGCACATATTCACACAGAACTTGGCTCATGTTGACACGGCGCCATCTGTGCCCGTTAGAAGCTGCGACATTCCTCCCAAAGGCCTCGGAGGAATATGAGAGGAGGCAAGGGGGGTGACCCAGCCAAGTTCTGCCGGAGTGTGGACACTTTCCCTGGGGTCGGCTGCTACTGCCAGTCCCCCGTCTGCTCTGGGCCTCGGAGGCTGTGGAAGTAGAGGAGGATGACACATGCACAGGGTTGGAAAGCAGAGCAGATATGTCAACCCATACGCTTTTCATATTCTGTTTTAAGTCATTGGAGATGGATTTACTTTCTCCACACTTACACCAATACCTTTACTTCCCTCGAGAAACAGACAAGACATACAGGGTGTCCACCACCACGTCTGATGCAACTGATGAGAGATGTTAATCAGATTTGTTCGACGTACTCAGTGGTTATCAAAGTTTTTAATCACATTATATTTGTGTATTTCAGGTACCCTAATGATGAAATAGCTTCAGTTAAATAAACCCCTAAATAATGGCTACTCAAGAAAGGAGCAATGTGTATCGTTTATTAAAACAAAATCGGATACTCAGTGAAACTACAGGATTAACCCATAAAGACTCAAGCATTTACTGATGTCAACTGTTTTGTTGATTATTACTGAAGACGACACAGACAGAAACATGCCTTTAAGTCTCCTCGTCCTGTTGGTTAAGTGGGCGGAGCTCAGGGTCATGCTGATCCTTGGATGATTCCATAAAACACCTTAGCCTTCAGGGCTTGAAGACAAACTTTGTTAGATTGTTAACCCTTAAAGGCCCAAACATTCACCTTTAACCTAAACCATCTACTAATGTAACTGTTTAATACCTGTTGATCCACTAATCCTATCAATACATGTCAATAATTGGTGTAAAATACAGTTATTCA
>JAPQRQ010036991.1:0-10082 GCA_037367365.1 Apogon talboti | reverse complement strand
ATATATAATTTTGATCTTTTATTGTTTATGCACTTCATTTTACTTCAGATACACATATTCACATTGTGGTTGCACATGCACATGGTGTGATATGGTGGGGGGGGTACCTTAGTGATAGACATGTTACAGACACGTTGGATTCCCTCTTTCATCTGACGGGGGGACGTGATGGAGATATTGGTGAGGGTCTTGATGTAGCTGTGAGTGAAATAGTATGCAGAAAATGCCTGTGAAGAAAAAGGAGGAGACGCTGAGTTTTTACATGTTTATACAAAGTCGTACTCTCCCTCCCTAAACTGAGACAGTTTATTTATCAAACATCTCCAAAACTCTTTCATAGTTAAAACCGAAACTTCAGCGTTCGGTATCAGCCTGAAGTCTCCTGTCCTCCCCCCACCTCTGGCCTGGAAGATTTACTTTGAACTCACGTAAAAACTCAGCTGTGTCGAATACATGTATTACCAGCTGTAGCCTTGTAAGACATATAAACAGGGAGAAGTATTAGAACCTGAGATATCTGATAAATACATAGAAATACATATAAGAGGTGTTTATTCCCTGATTTTGGTCTGTAATGACCCTAAAACCTCCATCCACTGGTGCATCAGGGTTTGAACATTTTAGTGGATCAGAAGGTATTGAACATTTTAGATCAGTAGATGGGTTTGGTCACTGGTGGATGTTTGGATCTTTATGGGTTCATATTGACAGAATGCAAAATGCACTACAAGGACAGTCTAAAATGACATTGTATGCATGTCTGATAGAATAAAAAAATTTCCAACTGGGCCTTTTCATTTTCGTGCCTCCTCACCATGAAGCTTCCGGACACACTGGGCTGAAAGACTCCATCAAAACTGCAGCGCGAATATTTGCAGTTGTCAAAGGAAAACATGTTCCTGATGATGTCCAGGCAGACTTGGTAATGTCCGGTCCCCACCACCGAGACGTTCTTCTGGGGGTCGAACTTGGCCGGTTTGTCCCCCACAGTACACGAAGAGTCAAACACATCTTTTCCCAGGAGGATGAATGTTTTGTACTGACGAGGATAACAGGGGTGGGACAGCTGGTCTGTCACCCCCTGAGCCTGAAAGACAAGAAAAACTGTAACTATTGTTGGGTAAAAACTGTTAAGGAAATGCTTTAAAATGGAAGAGTGTTAAATTTATACTTTAAATGAATTATGTTCAAGATACACAATGTTTTTGTAAAATTAAGGTCATGTTACATTGCATTAGTGCAGATTGATTAGAAAATGGCAATTAATAACAAAAAAAGAATTTAAGGGTTAAGACAGTGGTTGCTACCTTTATGCACCAATAACTATAATTGTTTATAAAATGTTACAAAAGCTGTACATGCACTGTTAAAAAACGACTTTATATGCAAAACATTTTGTACTATTAAAAAAGGAGAAAATATTATTTGGACACTGTGTCTGAGGAGATGCAGACAGAAAACAAACATGAAAGTGCATCATTTTAAACTAGATATAACATTAACATAATAACAATTAATTAATTGTCTAAAGGTTTAAGGGTTTAAGGAATAGAACAATAATGGATGGCTTTTAAATCCAGTAAACACTTATTTTTGTTTACGAAATTAGTTTAAAGTTGGCTGTGAACCATTAAAAAACGGAAAAAATATTACATAAATTATAAAACAGCATTTAATAAATTGTTGAATTATAAGTGTTTGGCCATTTAACAGTTAAAATGGTGGTGGTTTTCCTCTACATCCAGTAAACACTAATACTCATACTAACACTCACCTCTTTCATTGAGAAATATTTTTACCCATGATGCCTTGGTTGTCATTTGCAGCTACAACATTAACCTGAAAAGGAACCGGGGCCTCGACTAAAACTCTTCACGTACCTTGATCAGTTGAGCCAGCAGTTTACGGAGGAACTGGTCTTGGCCGTAGCACAGAAAGCTCTGGGTGTACAGGTTGTAGGTTCGTCCAAAAAGCTTCAGCGCCATCGCATTTTCCGGGTTCTCCACCTTTTCCGAGGTCTCAAAAGTGATCTGAGTGGAGGCGCCGCCTAAATCCAAAGCCCCGATGGTCGGTTTTCCTGGATTTAACCAACGGCTGATGAAGCCATACTGCGGAAAACGGAAAAAATATGGGAAAAAAGGAACTTGAACAGATGTAGGACAAAAGAATTAGTAGTTACACACTTATACAGCCCCTCTGTAGACTATTTAACCCTGATAATACCAACATATTTAATATAAATAAGAATAAACTGTGGACCAACCCATATACAGTAATATACCTGGTACATATTCATATTCTATGTTGCTTGTTTATGTTCATGTCAAACACACTGTTGCCCATAAAGATGGAATAAAATATATATTTTTTTTTTATCTCTTCTCATGAAATGATTGTGGCAATATGATTTATTCTTGATAGATAAAGTGCATGTTGGCTCAGTATGTAATCATTGCACCTGGTCAAAGGTGATTACTGATGTGTATAAATAGACTTAAACTTTATGGGCAACAGCGTAAATACAGTATATGTCATATATTTTTTAAACCAGCTACAGAAAAGGTGGTATTTTCCACTTTAAAATACACAAAAACGACCTTGGAAATGAGAACAGTACATAAAAGCCACAACTTACCTTTGCAAAGTTTTCGAGCAGATAGTTGACGGTGACCCAGCCGTACGCCCCCTCCTCCTGCCCACTCAGGATGTTTGCCCCTTTAAAGCTGAACGGGTAAGACTGCAGCTTGGTGCCCACCTCCTTCAGTATCCGCTGTGATTCTGCGGGGTTGGCCATGCTGTTGAAAAGCAGGTGGAGGTAAACGGGAAAGTAAAGACTCAGTTCAAAGTGTACCTGTGCTGGTCAGGGTTATGACATTAATTGTGCTTTGTTTATTACTTATAAGCAAGAGAGGTGCAAATTCAATAAAAAAATCACCATAAATGCCCCACACTGGACCTTTTTATCAAGGGCGGGGCAGAACCTATGGGGAGCAGCCATTGCTGGCCGTAAGTTACGTACCTGTCGTTGATTTCGGGTAATGGACTGTGAGTAAACAAGCCGCAGTCAGTGAGCTATATTGAGTGGAAAGCATGTGTTGGCGCTTGTTGTTTGTCATTGTTTGCCATAAGCTTTGCACTCCGCCATTGTCCTAGAGACACGACCCAGCACTGGCCGATAACGTGTCATCTTAGACTGGTGTCTGCTGCACAGGGTCAGTGACCAGTCCATCACAGCCCAGGTTAGTGGACAAAACAACAAGTCTCCATCACTACCGGTGCTGGAACAGCCCATGAAGAGCCCATCAACATGTCTCTGACCATAACTGACTGACGGAGCAGTGACCCACACATACTTGACAACGGGCTATAGCATAAGTTACCGCTAGTATTATAGGTTATATTTTGAAATAGCTAGCAAGATTCACTACATGTACCCTTTAATCAGTGGCAGCTCGTCAATAGAGGGCGCTAGGGTGGACCGATCCTGAGAGGTATCAGTGATATGTTTTAATCCTTAAGTTGATTTTCTATTTTTTTTAATGACACGCAATCTACTCACACTACCCTCACCCCTGGTCTAAATGCATTGTCCGTACAATTAGTGGAAAAGTCATTTGTCAGGGACATGTCTGACTTTAACAATAGAGTCATAGAAAGATGTACATGTTAGGACAGACCGTTGAAATTTACATATAAAAAATACACGACTGTGTGTTTGTATTTGAATTTAAATTAATATGTTAAAATAGTGGTGCATCTACATGTACCCTAGTGTTGATATGTGGTTATAGTTCAGCTGAACACTGACTACAGTAATATTTGCTGTGGATCTTCTACTCACTCCAACAGCCTCATCCCTGCTGTAGCTCCCAGATACAGCGGAGTCTGGTGATGCTTGGATTTGGTGATGTTCCGCATGGCTTGTTGCAGACACTCCTCCAGACTTTTCGCGGCTCCACCAGGAGCACCTTCGTAGCTGGAGATCCCCCCACCTTGACAGACAGAGAAAGTGGTTGTACTCACAGAGGAAGTTAATCTGACCGTTGCAAGAACTGAGCTTCCCTTGTTTCTGTGGAAAGCCTGAAACAAACAGGAGTAAGAAGAGGAACAACTGGCAATGACTAAGATGGCATGAACTGTCTGGTGAGGAAGGAAGCCAGTTTAGGACAAAAGTCTTGCACAAGAAAAAAGTATTTTCCATTTTTAAATATGATCCAATTCAGACATTGTTTGCATCCGTATATTATGACTCTGTGGAAGTGAAAGGGACGGGTTCCTCATCGATAGGACAGAGTGGGGACAAAGGGTCATAGATACAGAAGTCAGACTGATAGTTTTGGTTTTATGTCTGGATTATGGTCAACATATATTTCTGAGATTCTGATGAAGGCAAGTGGAATTTTAAAAAAGGTCGCAGACACATTTGTCAGCAGTTATGGGAAGTAAACGTTTAATTTTCAGTGTTTACTTCTCTGATGACCTTTTACTTCTATTCCATTCATTTAAAAAATATATATATCACTACTCCATACTCCAAGCATTTCCCAAACAGGCATTTGTTTTAATGCTTTTGGGAATGATAACTGATCATTTTGTATCAAAGTATTTCTTTCTCTACATCATCACTTATAGAACAGTAACAGGTGGAATTAATGGAGTGTTGTGTATCACACATGACGGACATTGCAACATAAAATACATCATATAATAAATAAGAATAGAGAGATTTGACTCTAGAAACTGTGTTGTGTAGTCTGTTCACACTGTACATGAATAGAAGCAACAGAATACAATCATTATATTATCAAATTTTCTGATAGTACTGTGATTATGAGTCTGCTCTATAAAGACGACTGTACTTCAGTGCCATAATGAGATCAAAACCTTCAAATACTAGCTTAAATTTGGGGAAAAAATACAAAGTAATCAATTTTAACCCTAAGAACAGAAACCACTGGAAATAGTGAAGTTGAACAAGTCCATTCTCATCAGTACGTAAGTGTCATGATGAATTGTCAAAACTTCAGTGGGGAAACCACGTCAAGTGTGTTCTAAATTATCTCAGAGATCACATATTCTCAGAAGACACAGAAGACACTTTTTATAACACCATTTATACTCCTTGTCTTCATATTTCTATACTATGTTCTTTGTATGTATATTCATGTGATTTAATGCCGTCATCTGTGTTGGCTGGTTATTGACACTGGGACCTGATTACTGTATTGTATTATAGAAATATGTAATGTATGATTTGTGTTTATTATTGTAATGTTGCAACAACACAATTTGTCTAAGATCTTAAAATATCTTAATCTTGTGTCTGAGACTGGGAGAACTAGCACTGACATGAATGAAATGAGGTTTAGGCACATCCGTACCAAGTATCTGTACATCTACCACAGTACAGATTATGTAGATTTGAACTACGTACATCTGTCTGTCTGTCAACTGGAATATGCAAAAACCACTGCACTGACTTTCATGAACCCGTTGCAATGGTAGGACATGGGCCAAAGGCAGGTCATTTTGGAGCAGATCCACTGGAGGGATCAGAAATCAGAATGTAACAGTCTGGTCAAATAAAAATAGACAAACCTAGAAGGGCACTGAGAGAGTTATGATCTACAGGAAACCCTTATTAAAAACCACAAGCAAACCGCATATCATGACCGATGTGTTCCTCCCTCTTGCGCTTCCTTCCTAGGAAGTAATTCTATCTAAATGTACTTATATGTTTGCATAAAACTGCAATAACTAGAGCCTGTTTAGCAATTTTGTGTTAGATAATATTACCTTCTAAGCACAAAGTGATGTGGGAGGCAACTGAATACATTAAAACTGGATTCATAATGACCAGAATATTTATTTAGGTCATTACAGTTGTATTTCTCAGTTTAGGAAACCAGCGACTGTTATTTGACCATGTATTTTAGGGGGAGTGCTCTGTAACCCATGGTCTGCTACTATGTGAGGAGTCAGGTTGGACTCCACCAGTGCTGCCCTTTGTCACCAATTCTGTTTGTCTATACACAGCAGGGGGGTGGGGGTGAGGATGGAGGGGGTGGAGGCGGTCCAGGGCGGGCTCAGGATCTCATCTGTGCTTTTTTCAGATGATGTGGTCCAAGCTGTGATCTCCAGCTTGGACTGGCACAGGTCCGAAATGGATGGAGGGAGAGAGTAGGGTCTGCCCTGCAACCCGCATCCAGATAAGTAGACCAAAACATACAGATGGATGTTGCTCTTTCATTTATTTGGGAGAGTGGTTAATTTTTTTAACAACCAAAACTGCGCCTTAAGTTAAAAAATGGTTCAGACCACCTGAGTTTCTATTCTATTCTATTCTATTCTATTCTATTCTATTCTATTCTATTCTATTCTATTCTATTCTATTCTATATGTGCGGGGACATGAAAGTTTTACTCTGCTGTACTTGAAATGAGAAGACTGGACTGAGGTCTGCCTCCTTTGTGAAGCCTTGTCATCTGAACCCAGGCTATGTTTTATATGACACTCCTCAATGCATCTTCATTAACTCATTATGTCATACGGAATGGTCATTATGGTGTATGTTGAGAGCTGAGAGCTTATTCTGTATAGAACTGTGGTAGAGATCTACCAGTAACTGCACAATAATAATTAGAAACCATAAAACTTCCACTTCAACAATAAATAATTATCATTTATTGTTGAAGTGGAAGTTACTATAAATAGTACTATAAATACTATAAATACTTTTATAGTATTTAACCCCTTCTGTAATTTTGTGTTTGACTGAAATAAGCTGCACAGTACATCAGCACAGATGTTTGATGCAAAAATGCTGAGTCCTGCTTTTGTGGTTTCTTTGCCCTCCTAGTACTTCCTCTGTACTCGGTGTACAACACGGAGCGTTGTGCGTGTTAAATGAACACTTCTTCCTCAATGTGTGTTACCTTTTACGTGACATTCGTCATGCTGCGTGACAATACCCGTCCCATTTTGCTTGTCGGCCGGCCATTTGTAGACGTACATGGAAGTGTGGGACGAGCCTGCATCCAGGACGATCCCAAACTGGAAGAGACAGAGCTTTAAATATTCAAAACTGACGCCAGAATTGTTGCATTGCATTGTCTTTATACCAGTCAGGTCTGCAGGCAGTTGTTTTTAGTGCAAGAAAAGTTGTGGCTACATGATGGTCACAAAAAAGAAGAGAATGTAAGACGGAAAAGGTTTGAATTTAAAAAAACAAACACGATAAAGGAAACCATTACCTCATAATAAACTGCAGCTGCGATTAAAATACATGAAATTGTAAAAGTATTCATATTCATTGTATGTTTTCTATAGCGTGCAACTTGTGAGGGCTTGTCCGATTTAGTTTGCATTGAACTGACAGGATGTGGCTGCATCACTGAAGCACAGTGATGCTACATCTGCACACAATGATCACACTTTTATACGGTTTAACTGACAGCAAACACTTTCATTCTTCATTCAATAAAGATGTCACAATCTGTCATTACGCCCTGTATTGTCTTTGACCAAAAGCCCCTCTCTAACTCATTCAGTTCTGTTGACTTTGGTCTGTTGACTTGACTTTTGGCTTTTTTGAGGAATAAAGCCTGCTACTTCAAAGCGCCACTGTGTAATGAAATATAGGGCAGAGACAGATTTCTTTATGAACCTTTATAGAACAATTTCAAAGTGTGTAACAAAAGGAAGAGCTCATGCATTGTGTGCAGAGAGAATGGCCAATGAAACACACATACATGCTTTTATTCTCCATTCTCCTCTTCCACCCTCGTTATGACTGTACTTAAACTCTGCATCTATGCATGCAAGTTATGGTGCATGTTACATTTTTGAGCATTTATGACACAAGGACTTCTGAATGAGCACTAGGGAGGTCTGATACTGAGAGAATATCCACGCACACTGTTAAAAAACAGCAACATGTTTCAGCGTTAATAGTTTTTGATTTGTAAAAATGAGCATCTTTTTGTTAAAACATCTTAACATGATGCAACATGAGTGGAAGGAGTTGTTTTAGCTTTACAAATACACCTGATATAAACCCTGCACATTTACAACTAAACATAAATGAGCAGATTATTAACTTTAATGATACTGATGCCAAACACGTCTAATTATTACACAAATGCACAAATTATGAAACAATATGTATATTTTTACCTCATATTCTGGAGTTTTCTGGATCTCCTGAGTCGGAATGACTAAAAGCAGGATCCCGATTATTGCAATTAGTAGTAAAAGCACGGCAGGGATGGTCTGGGAGTAGCGGAGACCCATCCTGGAAGCTGAAGCTGAAGCTGACTCTGTGCGCTCGGATGCCACCGGTGTCTAAGCTCTGCGCAAAATTCAAAAAAGGGCGTGCATTATATAGTTTAAAGCTGTGGGTTTGGTCAGAGCTTTTGACGTTTCATTTGCCATGGTATGATATTTCGCTTCCTCTCACCCTCTTTAACTGCCCTTATTTGTGTGAAGCCCACTCATGCAGCTGACAAAGCAGGCTGAGATCATCCACAACGTGTTTGTTTACGGGCATTTGTAAGGAAAGTAAAAGCAAAATTTACAAATAAGTAATAACGAAAGGTGGTATGGCATGACATTTGGCGTTTAAATATATGTTTAATTCATATGCATGTATTTGCACGATTACTATGTCATAATTTATTACTTATTCTACACATTTGCACTGATGTAAACAAGTGGAAAATCTTACCCATAATTTCCAACTGCTCTCTTTTAAATCATGTTCACCTCTACATTAAATAAACCTATTATACTGTAGCCTCACGTAACTATTCTTCATCAGTGAATGTTGAAACAGCGCCAAATCCCCATTGACTCTACACAGTGGCCATAAGTGGTACTGCAGGATGCAAAATTAACTGTAGCCCATTAAGATACAGTACGTGACATCAGGACCCTGGAAAACCTGATGGTTACTCATAGATCAAACTATGCAACTGCAAATACAGTAGTTAAATGTTTGCTTTTAATGGTGTTTTTATTTTGTTGAGGTTTTTTTTTTAAGTCTTTCTGCTTTTTAATGTCACTTTCATCTATTATCATCATAGTATCATCGTATTTCATCATTTATGTTGTTTTTGTCTTTTATTATTTTCATCTTGTTGCATCTTTTATATTGTATTGTCTTTTACATCAGTTTTCATTTTGTTGCAGTTTTTTAATATGATTTTTGTCTTTTACGTTCACATTGCTTATGTATTTTTACTCAAAGGCAGGACTTTATCAGTGTATCATTACTCTGTTTGCACTGCAGCACTGCTACCTTTGGTCAAGTAAAGGATCTTATATTAAATACTATTTATATGTAACATTGATAGGACTTTAAAGAACTATTAACCATGAATGCTGCCATCACTTTAATTATGTCATTATTTTAAACTACGGCGGTTTAACTTTAAATGCACAAACAACTTTCAACCCAATGTTCAGATCATTTGCTGTAGAAGTATGAATGCCTTGTTCTGCTGCAGGATCCCATAAAGCAGCTGCAGATGATAGGGTTTCATAGTGATGCTTATGTGGAAATGTAAGACGCTGCAATTCTGTTTAACATCATCAAAAACCAGAAAACCTGATCAGGAAGCAGCGCAAATGTCTCAGTGTAAATGAATCTGTGAGAACAGCTTCGATATTTCCCCCTAATGCAAGGGTGGGATACATTATTCAACAGCACTACACTGACTTAGACAAAGCAAGAGAAGGGCTGTGCGTTGGAAATACAACTGAACAACATGAAACTGCAAGACAGAGGCATTTTCTGTTAATATTATAAATTTTGTTATACAAGTTAATTATTTTTTACAGCTGTATGTGACAGTGATGGTTACAATGGAAGGATTACATACATAATTTTGTCCACTTAGTTAAATACATTATATAACATATTCACTACTGAAAATAGTTTTTTTATTAGAGAACCATATTTTTTCTTTATATTTCACACATAATCTTTATATGCATATTTATTCTATCCTGTAGATAGATAGATAGATAGATAGATAGATAGATAGATAGATAGATAGATAGATAGATAGATAGATAGATAG
>JAPQRQ010036990.1:0-10082 GCA_037367365.1 Apogon talboti | reverse complement strand
CACACACACACACACACACACACACACACACACACACACACACACACACACACACACACACACACACACACAAAAACTCCTTCTATAATGGAACCTGGTTATACTTTCTGAATTTCCATTCAACATCGAGGATGAGTTTTATATAATCAGCTTCTTTCATCTAGGTTTGTTTTTGTCAAGGTCTGACGAATAACACACTCAAACCTGAACCTGATACGATCTGATGATTCACCACAGGAAGAGGTGTTTTTTCAGATGTTCTGCACAAATGTGTTGAGGTTGAGGAATTCTGACGAACTTCTGATTTAGGATGGCTTACGTGCAATCAGATTGTACTGTTGTAAATAATTCTAGATATTATTCAGTGAAACAATTAAAGGGCTTGTCTGTGCAGTCCAGACATGCTTCAGCTTTACACGAGACACACAACACATCCTGACATGTTTAGTTTGCACTGAAAACTGATGAGAGCCTTATGCAGTGACGTAGAGCTGAGACGCCGGACGAGCTGCTTCATTAGTATTCATAAACAATTTGCTATTCCAGGAAGAGCAGACCGGCTGAGCGTGCTCAGACTGCATCCGAGAACGACTGGACACCGGCTATGTGTGAAGGAGGACAAGACAGAACATAAAAACTCAGAGGGGAATGGAAAACATGACGCAAGCAGGCTTAAGCGAAAGTCAAAGTGGACGTGTGTCTGTAGCAGCGAGGAGCACAAACTAAAAATACCACTTCATCATTACTCTCTAGAAATCTGACTTCCTGTCCAGTTCTTTGCTCACATCACAGCTGCATGAAAATGGCTTTCAAAGAAAATCTGGATCAAAACGCTGCATCAACTCAACTCTTATGGCTGCAATCATACAGTTTTTCCAACTACAGCTGGAATATTACACTGTTTTCCCTTATGAAACCCTGGAAACAAGACTATGTGCGTCTGCTCTATTATATACTAAAACTTAATGTCACCATGGGAACATTCCAAGACCAAGAAGATTCCTGTGCCAAATTTCAACGTCCTCATCCGAATAAAGATAGAAACGAAAAGCCTTGATTAAGGGCTCACCGGAATCTAAATAGTCCTGATCTGCTTTCACCTAAATCTTCAGTGCTGTTAAGGCAGACAACCTATACCACCAGGTACCACATCTCTGAGATACAAAAGTGGAAGCAGGTTGCACAAGTCTTTGCTGGTTGATTGCTGAACTTCTGCAGGAGTGTATTAATGTCTTTAGCTGTGTTAATTGAGTTTCCAAGGTGAGGAGGTGCCTGAAGCACTGATTAATGACCACATAAGCTAATAATATCCCAAGATATATTCATTACATTGGTAGAAAGTATGGCTTTGGTCTACTCTCAACTCTGTATGTGAACATGTTTGTTCCTGGCACCGAGTGCATCAAAGTATTTGGAAGGAGTGTAAAGCCTGGGTGGAATGGGTGCATTTTGTGCCAGGTTTTCATTCCACTGTACCTCTGGATAACTTATGTTCTTCTGTTCCAACTTTTTCCTCTCTTTGAGCTGTTTTTCTGCAGGTTGCATGTTAAATTAGACGTTTCACAGAAGCAGTAGTTCTGTAATTGCCTTCATCGTGACAGCTCTACAAGAAACTGTACGTCCTAAAGTTGACACAGTGGGTGGTTTGAGTCTGACTCACTAGCATCAGAAAAACACTCTGCATAAGATGGGCTGAGCTGCAGCCGCTGGGACTGAAAAAAGAGGCAAAATGGAAGCGCAAAAACCTGTAGGTCCTTTTACAGTCCACTCGAGGCTCCAAAAGGGAGTTAATCTCCATAAACACACATTATAATGTCAAATTTTACAGCACAAATAAATATGTTACGAGAACGGTGCAATAATAGCGTCAGTCTCTACTGCTAATTTCCCATCGGTGTCAACTGTGTGAAGATGAATATTTATGTCAGACCTGTTTATAATACATTACAGTGTGAAGTTCTGTTGCCCTGTGGGCTCTGTTTGACAACTCATGTGACAGAGCTTCTGTTTATTGAATAAATCATACATTTTCCTGACACACAGCTTTACTGTAATTATGGTTAAGAATTTATACCAACAAGACCATTATAAGATTCTATCAAGCAAACATGTCTTGCAGTTTACTGGCATGTTTACAACATCTAGTGAGTAACAAAAATATTGACTTTATATATTGTCTTTCAGCCGATTGACTGCATACTCCCAGTAATAAGTGGGTTTATACACTCCGCAGGGTTATCATACTATTAACATTTATCAAGTCGCTGGAATAACTTGGTTGGTTAGCTTGGTAAAACGCATCCCCTGTTCCACCCTCATTGTCCATATATGGTCACTTCTGGCTCTAAAAAACTAAGATGACAACATTTTACTGTCAAACTCGTGGCTTCAGTTCAAGTGGCGATCACAAACCAATGCATGACGTCACAGTGGATACGTCCATGTCTTTTATACAACATTTTGTGGGACTGACCAGGCCAGGGCAAACACGAAAAGAAGGGAAAAGGCCAATGCTGTTCCGAGTCACTAAGAATTAGCTGCACACGGCGCTGGTCCTTATCCCTCACATAGTTTCCATCTCTCCCCTTGTTACGTCCCTTTCCTGCTGCCCATTGCTCATCACTGGCACTGAGTGGATAGCTCTGCTGCCGCTGTGACTGATGGGCAGTACCCTCTGCTGTCCGCCTCGCACAGGACCATCAGGATAAAATTATGTAGTCTGAGATCGTAGCTGAGTGGTCATGACAGGCTCCAGAACCGCCTGCTTCCCCTGCTGTTTCAAGGGCATTTTATCCAAGTGTGGAAAAGGCATGAGATTCTCAAGAGGAGCAGCTGTACATCATCTGCTGCGAGGAACAAGACAAGATAAAAACCAAAGAGGAGCCATCTATTACCTCCAACCAAAAACCCTTTCGGTTCAGGCCTAATAGGATCATCCCAAAATGTCACAAACACGACAGAGAAAAGTTGTTAGACTAACAAAGAAAATGAAATGTCAGTTTTTGTTTCACCTAAAGGAAAATGGTTTCTCTATAGAGCACATGCAGCCGTCAGCACTGATTTAAAGAACACCACAGATACCAAAGGTTTCACAAACAGATCAGCCCACAGAAAGCATGACAGACGTGAACCTACCGTCATTACAGAGGGGTAAAGTAGAGCTGACTCCAGGCCTGTTCTGCCTGAGGATAACCTGCAACGTTTAAATCCCACAATTCCAGAGAAAAGTACACGCAGGCGGATGACAGCCGGCTCGTCTCTTTCAGACTGGTGCACTTACAGAGAAGCGTGGATCTAGTTATGGTTTATGTAGGCACCACCCTGCCCGGCGTCCTCCTGCCAAGCTCCCTCTTCTGTGGTGGAGAACACACACTGAGCCTATTGAAGGACAGGCAGCACCTCTGTCTACACACTGCCTCTGGGCGCTGTTGATGTTGGCATCAAATAAAGACTGCCTTTCTCTTTGCTGCATGTCCCCCTGCCCTCCTGCTGGAGTTTTCACCTCTGCCAAGGAGAGCGGTGAGGCTGAAATGGAAGAAAGGTTGTGTGCCGGCGTTGTGCCGGCTGTGTGTGCCTGTCTGTCAGGGGAAGGGAGTGGCAGCCTAGTGTGACACACTTGATTACCCCGGCTGATTGGGGATTATTTTTGGCTTCCAATGGCACCCTGCTAAAACTGAAACTCTACACTGTGTTTTCTCCCTTTAATTATCTCATCCTTTCCCTATAGTCACTACTTAAGTTTGTCATCATTTGACACCGCATCGCCTCTATTTTATTTACTGTAAAACATGTGATCAAATAGCAACCGGTCCTAAAAGTGTTGCACATTATACCTCCAGCTCCCTTCTCTTCTTGTCAGTCGACACCTTGCGTGAACATAAAAGGAACAGGGAAGTAGGTTGGTTTGAGACACTCCTACTGAAATACAGTTAAATACAGGAAGGCTGAAGCAGAACTCATGTTAATGAAAAAGCAGCGTGAGTAACTTGGATTGAGTCAGTGATGATTGAATATTTGACCCCTACAGCGCCATGAAAGTGTTTTCATCAGTCTCTATTGTCCTGAAACCTGTATTTTTTCATTTTCTATTCGTTCTATTAACCTTCCTCCCATTTACTTAAGAAACATTGCATGAAAATAAAACCTATGTTTGATTCAAGGTTTCTGAGGTTGAAAACTACACATTTACCTGCCAGCGCAGTAACATTTTCCTCGTTAGATTTCTTAATTAGTCTTGAAAAATAATGCTTTCTAATAGACAAGACACGGTGTTTGTCAGCACCTCAATCAATACAGTGGATCAGATAACCATGTCTGATGGTAAAGGTATCTCCTCTTTTAACTTCCTGTTATGCCTTTAGCAACTTTAAGCTACTCCTGCTTTTGCTTTTTACTTTATCCTGAATTTTCCTTTGTTCAAGGAAAATGAATAACAATACATTTTCCACAAAAGTTCATCAAAGCTCTGATAAACTCAGCCACCCAGAGCTATATCACATCATCAACTAGCTGAATGGAACAGAGCCTTTAACAACTAAAGAGCTGATAGGAAAAAAATTCAGCCAATTGGTAAGTAAATACTGGGCTCACACTCTTAAGATGGTGCACAACTTCAAATATTTGCCAATATTTCTTCTGAAAGTAGAAAAAAGGGATGAATAACATGCTAGTGTATCTATAATACGATTAGGTGGTTTGTACCATACTGTTTTAAGCTTGTTGCATTTCCCAAAGAAGCCAAAAAAGAACATTCAAGTAGCATCTTTCTGGCAAAATCCCAATTCTCCTCTTAGTACTGGAGTACCTCAACTGGTTAGCGGCATTTCAGAAGTGAGCTCTCAAGTGCAGTTGTTGTGTTGTTTCACTCTGCAATAGTACAGTCCTATGCATAAACGTCTGATTTCAGATGCTATTGGATAATTTTCGGTATGATCAGTCGCAAACCATTGTTTACGCTGATTTCTATTAACACTGTTGACAACAATTATTCTGAAGTATTTGTGAAAACAATCCAGTTATACACTCCTTTGCATCTGCTTTAAAGGTTTGCCAGTGGATTTAAAAATTTTGACATGATTATTAGGGACAATACTCACATGTATCAGCTTATTTTCCTGCATCAGCTCAAAGCATCCTGTCAATCTTCATCTTCAACCCCTAGCCCTCCATCCATATGCTGCACTATACTGACAAGACTACCACTGCTCTGTGATCCCCAAAAGAAATGCAACACCCATCGGGTATGGCCAAAGGGAGGAATTAGGATTATCAGAATGATACACAAGCTTCCAGTGGCATCATCAGCAATAACCATTACACAATCTGCACCCATTAATCCAGCGGTATCGCCTAATCATACAACTCACATTCATATTCTTTATATAATCCCTAATACTCCTCTACCATATGTTAAAGGCAATCTGCATAATGTACACATATACATAAATATGCTGATGTACACTTAAGTCTTAAATAGTGTTCAGAGACATGCAGCTTTTGCCAGTAAACACCTTATTTGCATTTTCAATATATCTTGCCAGTCAAATTCTGTCCTGTAGGTCTGTGCAGCATTTGTAATTAGCCTAATTGAGAGTCCCATCTGGCAAAGCTGTCAATATTAGTCTTTACGAGCATCACAAACGAGTCCTACCTCATGCATACCAACATCAGTACCTGCTGACAGTCAGGGTAACTCAGATTAGCTCTATTCAAGACTGAAAAAATATGGTTTTATCGCAATTTAAAAAGGACTCAGTCAGGCCTGTTCCGAAGCGGAGCCAAGCACAGGTCACTGAAATACTTACTGTGTCTTGGTATATCCTCAACAGTTGTGATGAAGAGGCCTCTGGTTGATACTTCTTGCCCCTAGAGATCCATTCTCGCTCCCCTTTAGCACTTCCTCTTAGGATGTGACCTTTACTACCCTTCTGAACCAGCACTTCCCTCCATATATCTACACCCTCCAAAAGCCACAGTTAAGATGACTCGCTTGTTTTATTTTTGTCACAGATGTTCCTGCTGTTGAAACCACTTCCGCTAAACCACAGAAGCACAGCAAATGGGAGGTGTTCAAACACGTAGGTCATAATGGTGTGACATAAACAATCACAGTGAATAATGTTATGTAACAGGGTGTGAGAGGTGTGGTGCAGCTGCTTTTCCAAGAAAGCGAAACTAAAAGCTTATGCTACACTTGACCGACAATGTCTCTGAGGATTATCAAACTAATGACAAAATATGTACAGTGTGTGTCTTATCTGTAAACGCAGCGGTAAGTAACCCCGTGGTACCTCTAATATAAGATTCCGCACGGTTGAAAGGATCAGTTTCATTTATGTCTCAGAGGAACACTAAAATCTCAGCAACTTTCCATTCCAGTGAAATATGATTTGGACAGTCAGCACAAGTTATTTCCCTGAGCTAAAAAAAATATGGAGGTCATGAAGGGAGGAAGGATTGGTAATTGTTTTTAAGGATGAGAAAGTGAACAGTACAATATATCAGAAAGAACAGGAAGGAAGGTTTTCGTACTACTCCATCATCGATTTCTAGAAACCGCTTTTGAAGGCCATCATTTGAGCCATTTGTCAGAACATAGCTGAGACCCACAGGTCCCTACAGCGACCCGTTATCCTGAGCCACACAGTACTTTTGCAAATACGCCAACTGGTGTCTCAGTCAGACGCCCACAGCCAGAATTCCCTTAAGACTGTAATGTTTTTCTACAGAAGAGTTGTTGTGTCCTGAGGGGACACATGTGGCTTCCAAATATCTGTCAAACAGGCAGCCAAACGCCCTGACAGGGCCCGCCAGCGTTCACGTAATCACCAGGTAGGAACACTCCTCCCTCCTGTGTTTCTCTTTCCTTTCCTGAAGTTATCTGTACAGCTAAGAAAACCATGACGTCACTTTTCCTGAAAGAGATTATGACTGGGATGGAGCTAAACTGGAATCGTAGAAGGACGTCTTAAGTGGAGACTCTGGAACACTTCTATGTTAACCCTTCAACATCCATCCATTGAACATCACATGGGACTTTTGCTTGGGTTAAGGATTATAACAGGAGATGTAAGGCTAAATGTACATGTTAGAGTTCAGTTTGTGTGTTTAGCATGCGGCTACAGCACAACCGGACCTACACAAGTTCAGACCTGGCTCATATTTACCTCCAGCCCCGTGTCTAACCCTTGAATTTACTCAGAGCTTCTACATGATCAGTAAATTAAATATACATGTTTTTCCCTGAAATAACCAAAATATAGATGATAACATTTAACATTATGATAAATCCCTCGGGAAAGGTTAAATGTAGAGCAAAATTAATTAAGAAGTTGCCACAAAAATACTTCTAGGTCTTTAAGGGAGAAAAGAAAAATCAGTGTTGCAAAAGAGGATACGACCACACATACTGAAATTATAACTGCTCTGTTTATACCTTAAATCTACACTACACTGCAGTTTTAGATGTCGGGAAACATTCACCCTCCTGATGATCAGTCTTTACTCATTCTTCCCTGATTCGCTGTGGTTTATCATGTGACTCTTCAGGACAAAACAAGGCATAAGCTTTGACTACTGGCAGTTAATTAAAAATGTAACATAAATAACTGTTAGAAGGGGCAGAAATCACTTCTGAAACTTTACTAATACACTCATTTTCATTTTAAAATACTGTTTTAAAATGTAAACATATTAGTGTAAAAGCAGCTTGAAAAGTGTTCTCATCGGTATTTAGTGAAAATAACTATTTAAATAATAAAAGTCTCAATCTTCAAGACTTAGGGGAACTAATAAAAGGATGCTTTACAAAAAGCCAACATTTCAGATACTACATTTTCTAATTAAGCTGCTTGGCTTCATGGCAGAGACACTACAACTTGATGCTAAAGGCAAATGCAGCAGAATACGCCCTGTTGGAGAACCATTTTGAGATCTTGTCTGCATAAGCCAACCCATTTTATTCCAATGTACTCAACCTCATATTTGTGACATTTCATAAAGCATACTCAAGGAATTATTATCCAATCTGAGTGCGGTCTGCTGTCTAACTCAAATCCAATTCACATCAGAATGAGAAATGACTCAGGAAATGAGCAGTTTTTGCTAAATGTGAAATACAAACAACTCGAATCAGTCACTGTTGTCTGGAGGTACCGCAGTGCATCACCTCTCTTTACATTCCAGCATCTGGAAGCGGAGCATCTTTAGCTCTGGAAGTGTTTTCCTTCAGCGGGAACACATGGAAAAGCCGGCAGCCAAGCCACAATCACCTTGGACCATTAGGCTTCAAATGCACAACCCAACCACACACGGAAAAACTCACAAAAACAAGTCAACTCTTCATTAATTCTAATACTGTGTTCCACATGTCTGGTATGTTGGCACTATATTTACGTGCTTTCAGAGTCGGGGATCCTGTAGAGATTATAGACGTTACTTCACTACTGAAAAATAGAAAGAAAAACAAACACAGGCAAATGTTTATCACATGGTTTGCAACTAAGGTAAACTCATAAAGTTTCTCCTGAGACAAAGCCTTTAAAACGCCACGCCAAGTTTCATGTGAGGAAAGTGAAGTTTTCCACGGATGTCAAGTGTTAGGCACAAACTCAAGTCTCAGTTTAACTTGGCAAGACGGGAGGAAAAGCATGCCCACTATGAAAGCAGCATTCAGTTTATGAGCTGAAAAACACAGACGCACTGAGCGAATATTCAAATGCATCCTGTTTGGGCACGCCAGTCACAAAAACACGATTCAACTATCATTTAATACATGCTGTTTGTGATAAATGTCGCCACTTTGGCTGTTGCAGGCATCAAACACAAACCCACCAAGTAAAGCAGCATTTAAAAATGCCAATGACAATCAGAGTAAAAGGCAAACGAAATGGTAGAACTTTCATGAAAATCTTTAGCAAACCCTGCAAAGGCACCGGATTCATCTGCTCTGAAGCCTGAAACACCAATGAATGCTTTTATTTCCAGTGTGATGCCTGTCTGCTGAAAGAACCAGTTATCATTCCACTCTGCAGCTGCACTGGCCATGGAACAAAAACAACGGCTAGTAGCAGCGAGCAACATCCTCCTACACAAGGACATATGCTAGACAGTTTTACACAGACCTAATATGTAAAACAGGTGAAACAGCAGAAATAGTAGCATCATTTTCAGACTGATATTCTAAAGCAGTGGTTCTCAGCTGGTCTGGTTTCAGGACCCACTAACATCTGCCAATGACAAGCCACGACCCAGATTAATAAAAGTTGACCTGTTCAAATGTATTTAATTAAAAGATGGTGTTTTGAACCAGAGATAATACAGAATATCACAGTATGAAAACACAGAAAACAAGTTCAATGATAAACCAAACTGACCAGCAGGTGGTGATGATAAAGAGAGAAATAATCCCTTTGACAATAAATTAGGTCCATTTAAACCAAAACCAAGAATGTGCACTCAGTTAAAAATTAAAAGTGCATTCAGTCACTTATTCAAGCATTAAACACACTGAGGTTTCTGTCTTCAGTGGAGGTAAAACCTTATCTGATGGAGTCGCTGTCATACCATTGGTTTGAATAGAAAGTTTTGGGTTTTCTTTTATGTTGTGAAATGTCTGGTATTAATTAGCATTATAGCGCATTACCGCCGCTACTGTTGGGGAGTGTGAATGGGCGGGGCTCAGCTCCATAAATAAAGCACAGGATCAGTTTCTTCATATTATTTGTACCCAGACAAAGGCCTGCGACCCACCAAAAATGAGTTTGTGACCCAAAAGTGGATCACAACCCACCAGTTGATAATCACTGTTCTAAATAACTTTCAGCTCCTGTGGTTCCCACACTTTCCCCCATAGAGTTTGGTTCATGGTGGTTATCTTTATTTGGTATAATTAACATACTGAAGACATAAAAACAGGCCTGTGATTAACATGCACAAATCTTATTTTGACAGCCTCAGTCCTCATAGATGAGTGACAGGATGAGCTCATCACACTCACGGCACACTCAGTGCCACTCACACTGGTGTATGAATGCGTGTGAATGTTTGGTGGTGGTCGGAGGGGCTGTTTGGCGCGAATTGGC
>JAPQRQ010036989.1:0-10082 GCA_037367365.1 Apogon talboti | reverse complement strand
ATGTTTATCCAGTAAAAACATCTAAAAAATGAAATTTCTTATATTTTCTTTAATACACTGTTGCCCATGAAGTTGGAATAAAATATTTTTACTTTTTCTCAAGATATGATTGTGACTGTGATTTATTCTTGATAGATAAAGTATAACTGGGACTTCGTATGTGATCATGTCACATGGTCAAGGTGAATACTAATGTGTATATATAGGAATAAAAAGAGGAATGTGTCCAACTGTATGGGCTGCAGTGTATTTGAAACCATCATGTTATATCAGCAGCATTAGATTCACACTGTTTTTGTGAATTTATGTCTGAATAAAGCCATTTGTTCATGATGGACTGGACTCATTTTCTTCTTCTGGTCTGGAACTCTCATACATACACTTTCCATACAGACTCCTCACTTTGTTTTCCTTTTGCTTTCCTTTTTAATCCACTCATTGAAGTGTGTTGGAACTTGTAGGAGAACTGTTTGGTTAGTTTTTGATCCACCAGTACAAACATAATCGTCTACAGAGCAGGTTAGGTTTACAGGATAAGTTAGCAAGGTGACTTAAGTAAGAAGTAAATAAAAAGTAAACCACCGTCATGATACCAAAAATCCTGAGCTCAACCAGAGTATGGCTCATTAACTCTTTAAATCCTGCTCGATGATACAGGTCTTAGGTTTCACAGCTGGCTGTGCTACTGAGAAACTAAGTAACAGTTAAAAATATAGATTTTAAAATTACAGACAGGGTGAATTATTCCTTCTGGTTCTTTCTGTAACAGTTTGATTGAAAATGACGTCACAGGAACTGTCCAAAAGATAAAATACTGCGTTAGAAAATATGTTCTGACTCTGTTCAATGAAGAGACACTACAATACCCATGATCCTCAGCTCATGGAAAGGGAAGCGTCCACGATCCGGCGGAAATGCATTCGAAAAAGAGGAAGAAGAAACAGGCAGAGGAAGAGTAACTAAGGGACCGCAGTCTGACTTCACCCAGGTGTAATTAGGTGAGTTTCTAAGCTCGAATCTGTTAAAATCTACGTTATAACATGTTCATTAAGTAGCTAAACCGGTGTCCGAAGTTTATCACCAAAGCAGGCTAACCTTTAAGCACGAGCTGCAAACTCTGCTGTCGTGTTACGTTAGCTACTCGCCATATCGCTGCCATCTTATTTAGGACTAATACTGCAACTTTTACCAGTGGTTTACCAATGAGGTTGTTGAAATTGTGGCAGCTACATGATATGTGAAACGATCCCAGAAATCTAACTCAGCCGGAATGTCCACAGTATAGAAGTTAGCAAATCATTGACTAGGCTAGTTACTGTGGTCAAGCTAGCTGCCCTTCACATCTCTATGATTTACTAAGTCGATTTGTCTTTAAATCCAGCCACGTATATTTAAAAAATGGCTTTAAGTACACATTTTAACAGAGATGATAAACATTTAAAATAGCATTTTGTGTTTTAGACACTTTTTTAAAGGATATATGCATTCAGTTTTATTATGTCCCTCCAAGGATGATAAAGCCAATTAACCTTTTTTTAAAGTCAAACCATTGTCATTATTCTTATAAAAAGCAAAAACTTTTCCCCCTAACAGTTATGAAGTGAAAATATTACTGGAATATCACAGGAAAGGCCCAACTGTATTCTCACATTTGTGATAAATGCTTGGAAACGTGCAGATTTGCCCACTTTATTCTACCACATTCCAGTGACAACACAATTTATTTAGTTGCTACACATAGTTTTCAAACTAAAGTTAGATAAGCATCTTACTAAGACAACAATAATAAAAATATAGTATTTTATAGTTCATAGGATAAAACCATTAGAAAACATAATAAAAATATCATTAGCTGTAAGAATGAACAACATTCATTACATATAGAGCAAGTTAAAAGACAGTCACAAAACAATCAGAGTAAAGGCACTCAATGTTACTCACACTCATGAACATTCCATCTTGCATACAAACATCAAACACAATTTAAAAGCAACTATGGTCAGTTGGCCTTGGCAGAATGATAAAGCCACATTAGACCAATCACAGATGTGTTGTGGGAGCTGGTTCCAGAAAGAAGCGGCAGCTATGGAGAAGATTCGGTCTCCCCAGGTTCAGTCCTTGGGCCTTGATGGTGAAGACAGAAGACTGGAGTCAGAAAAGTGGAGGCAGTGTGGTGATGAAGGAGGGCAAGGAGATGGCAAGGGTTTTAGTTATGGGGGGCTTTGTTAGTAAGAAGGAGGATTTTGAGCTGAATACATTGTGGAATTGGAGGTTAGGGATGATCTGGACATGGGAGTGGATGCAGGCTAATAGGTTCTAGTTCTGGATGTACTGGAGCTTATTCAAGTCCTTGGATGATGAACCATAAAGAATAGTTGACTCTGGAAGGGATGAAATCATGAATGAGGGTTTTGGCAGCAAAGAGGGAGAGTGATGGATAGAGGTAGGATGGATTTTTAAGTAAAAGAAAGGTGATTTGGGAAAATTAATTATATTTTTCATGAGATATGACATTTGAGTTCAGGATAACTTATTACAAGCGGAGTGAAAATGAAAAGAAGGCAGTGTGGAGGTGTAGTGGTTAGCACTTCCATCTCACAGCTAGAAGGTTCTTGGTTGGATTCTCAGTTCTTGTTTCGTCTCACTGTGCAGGTTTCCCTCGGTTCCACTGTGATATGTGCGAATGCTAGGTACTACCCATGCATTAGAATGGGTCAAATACAGAGACCAAATTTTTAGTGAAGGAAGTTTAGTTAACCTTTAAAATGTATCTTTACCCTGTTTATCCTTTAAAGTAAAGGCATTACATTTAGATCTCAAAATAATTTCCTTTCTGGAACCTGAACACAATGTTCCTTAACTTCTGACAGGGAATGATTTGATGTTAGCATAAAACATTATAAATATCAAGTGTTTGCATCACTGAAGAGAAATACTAGAAGAAAAGTCTCACATTTGTCTCTTCTACACTGGCTTCGTTCCTAAATATCTGAGGTGTGATGGTTGGAATGTGTGAACATTCACCACATACATCACTGTTACAAAAACTGTAGAACTTAAACTTAAAGGTGAAGTCACTTCATCATATATTTGAGACTTTTATGATGGAGTTTTTCCACCATTGATACATGTAAATTCTTAGTTTTTATTATGTATCTTGTCAGAAGTGTGTCACTGAGTAAATAATTCTGTTTCAACATTTCTATAAAGTTAATATTTATCTTAACTTGTAAGGGCATGGGTAATTTCTGTGTCTTACAAACAGTGATGCATTATGGGATTGTAGCATTAATGTTTTTAGGCAAGTGTATGTTTATAGTGATTCTTTCAGTCTTTCTGTACTTAAGCATTTGGTTTCAGTCTGTCTTAACTTGGATAATTGTGGATACCTGAGAGTTACATTGGAGTGGACAAACACTTTTGGTTCCTTAGAAAACTCCACTGGGACATTGGGCTCCCACTGTCTAAGTCCCACTGCATTATCACAGATGTGGGTGTTGACTAGTGTTTACCTGTTCAAACTATTGGCTGAATATAGAAATGATGCAAAAATGTAACGTTTCTACCCCACCACATGAACTCTTGTTATACCGGTGTGTTCAGATCACTTAGCCCTATTACAATTGGATGAATATATGTGTCTGTCACTACTACTCTTGTCAGTAGCTTAATGCTGGATTTGGCTTACAGGTGTGCGGTTGTTGATGTCGTAGAAGAACATCGGCTGTCTGACCAAAAACATGACTTCAACACAAAAGGTGATATTAGCATGTTCCCACTATGTATTTCTAACATTTATCATTCCTGCACTGCTCTCCTGCAGTTTCTTTTAATACTGCACTTGGTCATATTCATCAGATTGTCTCCATTGATGATTATGTTTATGCCCAGCTAATTTGAAGATTAAAAAAATCAACAAATATTTGTAGATTTAAGGTTATTATTGGCAAAAAGAGGAATAGAAACATCAAAAAACCAAGAGTAAGCATGGTTGTCCGAGCTATCTACAACTCTTCCTGTAGAGAAGATTACCTATTACATAACAGGAACAGACTTAACACATGACGGAAGTGTCTGGGGATGTGTAAACACACTCTGTGATGGCCAATACAACAGAAAAGTTTTTCCCTTCTTTGTCTATATTATGGACTAAATATCGGACTTATGTTGTAAAAACAAGAAAAAGAATGGTGGTTGAAAAAGATGTCTCTTTAATGAGTTATTTTGTGTACAGGAAGCACATCTGCAGGTTAATGTAAAGCAGGAGGATGAGGAATCAGACTGTTCATCTTCAGTGTGTCAGGTAGCCTTCTAATTGCTTTATTTACCTTGATGTTAGATTAGTAAAACTGTAACACTGACTGCTGGGCTGAAGACATGCCCCGTGTTGACACACACAGGATGTGAATAAAGCGATGCTTTACTTTTAGGTTTAAAGCAGTAGCTCAAAAGTTATCCATACTACCCTGCTGTCACCCCTCACCACAATATTGTTGGTTTAGTTTAAGTAAATACAGATTATCACCAGGAGTAAACAGTTATGTGTAGAAAAATCATATAATGAGAAAGTATTCACTGATGAAGTCTATTGAAAATATTACCATTAACATTTAATTTAATGGTATATTCACAGGAAACACAGCTGAATGCCGAAGTAAAACAGGAAGAGGAGGAAACGGACTGGACATATTCCATGTATGAGGTGAGCTCATAATTCTGAATTATAGTCATTGCTGCATTTGGAACATAGCTCACCATGATCTTTGTTTCCTCAGCTGTTACATTATGACAGTGGTTGTTAAATAGGAACACTCAGTACAGTACTGTATGTCAGATGTGATGAGTCAGTGTAATGGGGTTTTAGAGATTGAGGGATTAAACAACTACTAACAATATCTGTAAAATTCCATAATCTGCTACAGGAGATAGACAGGACAGATATTATTCAACAGCTTTGAGTCGATTGTTTATATTCTCTATATGTTTTCTTCAGCTGATTGAATAAGAGGTTGCTAAATTAACCAAAAAGCAGAAAATAAAAACATAAGATTGACAGTATGAACATCTTTCATTCTTAACAAATTAAACTAAACTGCAGTTTTATCTATACATTAACTATATATATATGGCTCACATGGCTAATTAGTTAAGTTGCACATATTGATTTTGACTAAATTATGTACTCACTGTACAGTTACATCTGAAAAACATCATTAAATCAAGATTTTTACCCAAAATTTTCATACAATAAGTTAGCTGTGTTGTTAGTAAGGGGTTGTGTGTGGATACATGACATTGTCAGATGTATTCCTGTATAAATCCCAGGAAAATGTCAGCACTAATGAATTATTTTGTGTACAGGAAACAGAGTTAAAGGTTGAAGTAAAGCAGGAGGATGAGGAGGAAACCAACTCTTCAGGCTTTCAGGTGAGCTCCTATTTCAGAATAATTATAGGGTGGATAAGCCTTAAAGTTTAAGAAAATGTATACTTTAAAAAGTTGATTGTTACGCGTGATCATAGGCTTTAGAAATGTCATGACAGTCTGAGGTAGAGGTAGAATCATGAGCTATTTTCTATTTCAATCACAATTTTCTTACTTCCTATAAAATGTAGGAGACCACACATAAAAGGTGACTTTAACATGTTCCCACTATGTGTTTAGAACTATTTGTCATTCCTCTACTAACATTCTAATGTGATTCTGATGCTTCATTAAACACTGCTACAATAATTATCAAAATGACTCCATTAATGAAAATATTACATGTATAGGAAACACAGCTGCAGATTGAAGTCAAGCAGGAGGATGAGGAAAGAGACTTTTCATCTTCATGGTTCGAGGTGAGTTTCTAATTGTCAAGTATACACTGCCTGGCCAAAAAAATGCCTCCTGAATTTAACGAAGCAAATTTAACCACAGTGATTGATATGTTTCAGCTGCAACGAGTTCTTAAACCCTAACTGTTGTAGAGTGACAGATGGTCACCTTATAATGAATGACCAGTTTTTTCCAACAATAAATGTCTCTGACGGCACAGGCATATCCTAAGACAACAGTACCAGGATTCATCAGTAGGGATGGGTACCAAAACCTGGTACTAAACGGGCCCTGAGGCCAAATAATTACAGACAGCAGTATCGATAAGCTCTGACACTGGTTTTCATAAAGGTACTGGAGACAGAAAACTACAACACAGATTTCTTATGTATTACAGCAGCATAAACGATGTCTTGCAGACTTTTCTCACTAACTCCATTGCTCCATTACATTCATCTGTGATTTATTTTGGCGCTTTTTGATCCAGAACCAGCCGCCATGTTCACACTGGGAAAAAATTAGTTGGGAACCTGAAAAGTTGGTTCTCACTGGAACCAAAAAAAGTCAGTTCCTCCTTGCGAACTGTGACATCAGTGGGCGTGTCATATTCTAGGTTTCAAAGGCAAGCAGGAAGTAGAGGGAGAAAATGGAGAAAGACAGAGTAATGTCCTCCGACGTGAGTTCCAATTAAAGTGGTGTGAATGTGGGCTGTTCACCAGAAAACACCAAGGTTCTGAGACTCCAGAGCGGAGCCAGAACCAGCACTATGAGAGGCGGGTCGTCTCTGTTACCGCAGGTCTGAGCAGGTCAAATACACAGACATCCAAGGGAACGTGGCTGGTGTTCGAGAACCGCATGGGAAAGTGGACACTTCACTTTTGGACACAGAGTAACAAGTCTTTTACATATTTGGGTGGAAAAACAAGCAATCTGTTACAAAATATAGCGAGTCTGTCAAGCACAGGCAGAGAAATGCACAGATTGACCTTTAAGCAGATAATGGTAGTTGATCTGCCCTGTGATTGTTACATATAAAAGGCTGCTATTGGATGTTTAGCATACTGATGCTAAATGTATGCTACGCTATAGTCCACCCTGGAGATTAAAAGTGACCGGCAGACCACCTGTTTTTTCACCATCGATTTGTTCATAAATTAAATCTGAACTGGTCAAAGCGTGATCTGATCTGATCTGATCTGTTGTCCATAGTTTCAGAGATCAGAGGTGCTGGTGGATTAAGAGAGATGGGGCTTCACGAATGAAAGGCTGAGCAGTTTTCAGAGTGAAAGATGGCGTACGCCCCAAACTCAGAAAATACAGACTGCCAGATATTTTCAGATGTATGAGTCTGTGCGTATGCTCGGTCCTGTGCACGTTTACTTGACACATCCTGATTGACTTGGAATTGAGCGTAGCTGTACATGCCACTTGGACTATATTGTTTCCTCCCATTAGGAACTTTTTACCAGCCAGAGTGCACCATTTTTAACGTATTTTGACAAACCTTACTCAGGAAATGTTTTTTTTTATATGATGCATAATGACTTAGGATAATAGTACTCTGTAGTAAACTGGATGTTGACAGGTTTTGTATTACACAGTGATCCAATTGAAGATTCATCATTTGTAAATGTTGATCAATAAATGGTGAAATACGCAAAAAAATTTGCAACAATTTTTAGAACGTATCAAGCTATGTAGAGTGAAATATGGGTTATTTTGGTCATGTAAATAACCCTATAAGTTTTCTTTATACTTAAACCAACATATATTGGTGTTTATTTTTACCTTACTTGTTCTAAAAATTACTATTATTTCAGTATTTGTAATTTTCTTTTTCATTCAAATTTGTTTTTGTTTTTTTTTTAAAAAAAGCACATTTTAAGACTCTTTGTTTTAGAAAAAATAACTTCACTGTTATTGTTTTCCTTCACAAATTAATCAAAATGGGCCTGACACAAACATTTACTAGCATTTCTTTTGCAGCTTTCTGCTCGGTTATTCTATGCAAAGAGGGGGACTGTTGTTGTGCCTGCCCACCCGGCTATCAGCGACGACGAGGACCCTGAGGAGGAAGAGGACAACATGGCAGACCCAGACCCACACCCTGAGTTCTTCTCATCCACCTATGATCTGTACACTCCAGAACCAGGTGATGAGGGTATCTCTGCCAAGAGGAAGCGCATGCAGCCTGCAGTGGAGGTGCTCGAGGATGAGGAAGACGATGACATGGAAAACGATGATGAAGACAAAGACCGGCCAGTGCCACATCCTATGACACCCACAAAGAAGAGAAAGCTAGCAGCCAGGCAAACCACTTGGAAGAAGATTGACCTGGACAACCCACCTCTGCCTGAGTACCTTCACTTTCCCCCAGACTTTGTAGGGACTCCATTCCATTACTTCAGGAGGTACTTCAGTCCCCAAGTCATAAACCACATAACATACCAAACCAACTTATATGCAAGCCAAAGGGATGTCAATACCACCTTCACCACCACTGAAGAGGAGATGATGCACTTTGTGGCAATCCTAATCTACATGGGGATTGCTGAGCTGCCCTCCATTGATGACTACTGGGCAATAGTCACACGGGTCCCTCAAATCGCAAACCTCATGTCATCTAAGAGGTTCAAGCTGATGAACAGGATTGTCCACTTCAACGACAACACTCAGGTCCCTGGCACCATTGACCGATTCTTCAAGATCCGTCCACTGTTCAACTTCCTGAATAGAGCATTCCGTAGTGAGCCACAGACCCCCAAGCAGTCTGTGGATGAGATCATGGTTGCCTACAAAGACAAGACGACAGGCAGCCTAAGGCAGTACATCAAGAACAAGCTGGACAAAAGGGGAATCAAGTTGTTTGCCAGGGCTTCTCAGGATGGCTTCATTCACGACATAGTGCTCTACCAGGGGAAGACGACACTGGAAGCTCACGATGTCCCCGTAACGCCTGAACAAGAGGCTATGGATGCTCCTAGTCAGATAGTTGCTGCCCTAGCCAAGACCATGTCTACCCCCAGCATCTCAGCCATCTTTGCAGTTAACTTCTTCACCAGCCTGGAGCTGGTGCGGTACCTAAAGGACAGGAACTGCAGGTACACAGGGACCGCCAGGCATAACAGAATAGGTAAGCTTCCTCTCCAGTCCATTGAAGAGATGGACAAGAAGGCAGTACCTTGTGGAACCTTTGACTATGTCACCAGTGATGATGGGATCCTTGCCCTTAGGTGGAAAGACAACAAAATTGTCACTCTGCTCTCAACAGACATGGGAGTGCAGCCGATGTCCTCAGTCTGCTTTTACTGCAGTGACACCAAGAGAAAGGAGGAAGTGAGTTGCCCTGCTGTCATCAAAAGCTACAGTGTCAACATGAGTGGAATTGAGAAGAGCGATATGCTGGTCCATCTCTTCCGTACCCCTATGAAATCCAAGAGGTGGTACATGCAGCTGTTTGCATTTGCAGTTGATGTCAGCCTCACAAATGCCTGGGTAATGTATAAGCGGGACTGCAAGGCTCTTGCTATGGATGCCATGTCACTAAAAAATTTCAGGATTGAAGTGTTCAGGGCTGCCAGCAGCCAGAAGCCACCCGTGTCACGGCCTCGAGGGAGCTCAATCTCTCAAGGCATCAACCCCTCTGTTGATGTCCCCACACCTATCAGAGGACACCGCAGTCACATTCCAGATGACTGTGTGCGGTTCGACGTGTCCCTGTTCCATGCCCCTGTCTACACAACCCGCCAGACCTGTAAGTACTGCAGCAAGAAGGGTCACATCTTGAGGTCAAATGTAATCTGCAGGGTCTGCAAGGTCCACCTGTGCCTCAATGGTGTGCGCAATTGCTTCGTCAAGTACCATGAAGCCATTGTCTAAGTGACTGTACTGGGTTGGACTGCATTATATATTTAATATTCCTTCATTCTTTCATTTATTATTTCAATCATTCATGAATCAGTTGGCCAAAGGTTTGGACTCGTCTTAAGTTTGATATATGTTCAATAATGAGGACAAAAGTATTTTTGTATTTTGACACATTTTTATGTGTTAATAAATATTCCTTTAACTATGGCTCTGTGTTTTAAAATGTGTATACACATTTTGGCAAAGAAAAACAACAAAAGGCAAAAGGAAAAGAACCATATATGGTCATTTCATTGAAATTGATTTGCAGCAAAGCACTGGAAAAATTCCTTCTACTTTCTTCTAATATCCTCCAGTAGTGTTAAAGGTTTGACAGTGTGAATTTCCACATATTT
>JAPQRQ010036988.1:0-10087 GCA_037367365.1 Apogon talboti | reverse complement strand
TCATCTTCTACAACATTGATTCACCAGTAAAACCCATGGAGTTGGATCAATGACAGTGGATGGACACACTGGGTATAAACCCAGTGTGTCCATCAGGTAATGTTCAGGTAATGACAGATTGGACTGAAAAAAACACTGTTTATTCAATTTTCTCTGTCTTTCTCTTTCAAATCTTTGAATTTACTGAGTTTTCATGAGCATCTAAATTAAGTATAGGAAATTGAATATAGGAAAATACATGATTTACAATGAAAAATGGAAAACAGAGGATAATATCATAATAAATGGTGATAAATCACTTAAGAAAGGTTAAATACAAAAAAATAGCATTGGGTCTTTATGGGTTAAACATTTACATCAGTAGATGGTTTTAATCGCTGGTGGATGTTTGAGTCTTTATGAGTTAATAAATCAAATCCTGTAAAACACCTGATTTACACTAAAACATGGTGAATGCAGAGGATAGCATTATAATAAAGGATAAAACCAGCTGTGGGTCTGTAAGGGTTTAAATCCTAGAGGATCTGAACACATTCAGCTTTGAGTTTTTCAGTGTTTTTACATTTTCAGGCCTAAACATTCAGCCAGATTGTTGTATTGTTTGAAGCCGAGAATGTCCCAGTTGTTCTATCGAAGTGACCCATGACGATTCACTTGTCTTGACATTTTCTTTTGGCAACATCCAGCTTTCACAAAACACAGCACGTGGCTGAAAACACCGAGGACCTGCAAACGTCTTCTCTGGTCTGGTATTCCTGTGGGAGTTTTCTGGTCGACTATACCAGATGTTACACACACGTTACGGTGGAGAGAACTGGATGCACATGAAGAGCCGTGAGAGAAGGGAGTTAAAAATATCCACAAGAAAAACAAATGGCTCCAAAGTTTTAAGATTAGCAGATGTACTAAAGCCTTTACCTTTGTTTTTCTTTTGTTTAAGTAATACATTCAGCTGTAAAACATGCAAATTGTGTTTTAGTCTGGAGTCTGGAGAGGCATGGAGGGGGTGTTTACGGCGCCTCTGTCCTTTATTTGTGTTGTATATGTTATATATAAATGGGATATAAGGTAAATATATGGGACGATCACACAACTGCCTATAATTATGGTCTGAAAATGAACTTTCCAGATTAAATGCATGTAAATGAAGATGCTGTACTGAATCTATTCATGTAGAACGGGGCAGCAAATACCACAAAACATGCAGCACACACATGCATTAGCGCCACTTTCTTAGCAAATACAACCTCCTGTGTTTAAAGGAATTCTAAGAATAAATAGAGCTCATTTTAACAGCATAGTTCATAAACAGTGCACCCATCATGCCCTGCAGGCAACAGAGCAAACCAGAACAGTAGAAGCAGGATTTATTAAAGCTGCAGTTGCATCATAGTTCTAATTATTCTCCACAAATGTTACTCTGGGTGGAGAGATCATAACCTGCATTTGATAGTACTGTCAGAATGAAGTTGCACTGCTTTACTTTTGTGAATATATTTAACTTTTTTTTACTGTATAATTTGTAGATGTGTCCTGTTGTTGATGTCTAGAATATATCTGCTTTTACGTGGACATCCCTATCATCTACTGAAGTACAGCAAAAAGAGCAAACATAATGTAAATACAGAAGTGGATGGTGTGTACTTCTGGCAAACCAGCTTTTAAAGGATATGAGAGTTGGTGAAAATAATTTAGGCTGCATTTACACGAAAACGATGGCCACGCCCACTGAAAACGATGGTTTCTCCACTCTGGCCAAAGTGGAGATTTCAGCAGAGATTTTCAGATTTCACGTTTGCGTGTAAATAGAGGGAAACAGAGATCTGGGACGAACGTCTGTTGATGGTGATATACGGGGCCGTGTAAACCAAGATTTTTCTGAAAACGGTCACATGTGCACGAGGTTGTCTTGAAAACAGAGAGATTTTATTTATAATGAATTTTTTAAATATTAAAAATGTGCCTGTCTTTATAACGATCCATATGTTGATGGTTTACAACATGGAAATGGTTACAGATATCAATATAGTTCCTATTGATCACTGATAGAAGTCAAATATTGACTTTCATTTGGGTCTGTGACCTTTGACCATGAGTGACCTTGAAGGGGCAAAGTCAAGGTCACCAACGTCAACATTTCAACAATTGTATTCTCCGACACAACTGGCCGGATTCATTTAAACATTTTTAAGTATCTTCCTTGGGACACTGTCTACAAACTTTATTCATAGTCTCCAGAAATGTTGAAATTTGAATTTATGAAAAATTACAAATGTTCCTTAACTTACAATGATCTGTATTTTGGTGCTTTATAACATGTAAATATTGATAGATATCAATATAGTTGAGTCACATGATGGACCTGGATGATGGTGGCACCTTAGATCCCCCCCCACTTTAACTACAAAAATGCTCCATAAGTATCCCACTTTGGTTCTAAACAGTTATATACAGCTTCTGCACATGCGGCAAAATGAACAAGGGGAAGCGAAGTGTGGAAACTCACTTGAAGACCTCTACCATCATAGATGCTAACCCTCCTAGCTCGGAAACAGGTCAGAAGCACAATAATGAAGACCTTTTTGTGGAAATCGCTAAGATTGGAACCACTTTGAACGGAGTAATTAAATCAGACACAATGGAGCTAAAGAGTTGTGTGAATGCTTTACAAACACGCCTGGAAGAGGCTGAAAGTCGAAGTCATATCTGTACAGTAGAAGACGCCACCGCTAATTTAACTAACGAAAACCTAAAACAAACATGGCAGGTTGAACTAGGAAAACCGAAGCAGAAGAAAAAGCATAAGGCTGGTCGGACTGAAGGCAGGAAAGGAAGCAGGGAGTCCTATGAATGAGATATCAGTATAGTTTTCCAAAATACCCGGTTATGTGTAAATGTAGCCGTAGTGAAAGAAAAAGGAAGAAAGTAACGAAAACTACAAACTGCAGGTGTTGAACAGCAAATCATCCACCTGAGAAAACCCCAATGAAAGGTGGAAGGAGAGGGGATGTACATGCAGATTCATGAGAGGCTGAAAGGAAAAGAGGACAAAGCAGCGAGGAAATGGATTTGAAGGAACAGTGCAGGGGCTTTGAAGGCAAAGCGGTGGGGTCGGCTGGTTGGCCGGCGGGTTGGCAGGCTGGGCCTCACTGATAGCGCTAATAGCTCCTGTCATGGTGTTTCTACACCGGTACCAGACAGACAGGCTGATCCACGGATGGACCTGCTGGTCCGGCTGACTCAGTGTCTGTCTGGTCGGTGGATCGCCTGCTGTCTGATGGACTGGCTCACTGATGACTGGTGGACTGACTCACTGAGGAGCCCACTGACTGACAGACTGGGTGACTGATGAGTGACTGACTGGTCTGGTGGCTTTCCTAATCACCAGCTGATTGCACAAGTGATTTTCCTGACGGCGTCATGAAGTGTCATGTGTCGTACTGTTTCATTGTGTCTGTTTTTATCTCACCGGCCGACAGACCATGAGCTATTGTGAAGGCATCCGTGTCCGGTGTCAGCGTCTTCATCATATTATGATAAGAGACAAGATAAATCTTTATTGTCATTGCACAGCCAGACTAAGTACGCAGTACCATGAAATATGAGTACTGGTGCCCATGGTGCAAAAAAAATGTTAAAAATAAATAAAACAGAACAGGCTATAACCTCTATGTGTGCAAAAATATGCATCTGTACACAAATATTACAAAATATTAAAGAAATGTGTAAAACACTTAAAAATGTTTGAAGAAATTGCTCTTCATTAGCAATTTCTGATGAAACCACTGGTTGGATTCATTTCAGATTTTTTATGTGTCTTCCTTGGGACAATGTCTACAATTGAATACAGCACTACATCAAATATCGGCATCTTGGATCCCTAAACCAGCATTTAACTTTCCTCAAAGTGCCAGTGCTTGGGCAACCAAACCCATACTTATGTTTCAGCATTTCGTCAATTTCCTAAAATAATTGCTTAAGTAATTCTTTTCCGATTTTTTTTCACACACACAAAATAAACTTAACCAGGAATTGATGATTATTTGATGATTTAGGCATAAAAGGCATTTTTGTCAAAAAAAAAAAAGACTTCGGCAATTATTATAGGAAAGTGATGATATTACAGTTGAAATGGTCTGAGGAAACTGAATTTCAGCCCTTTTCTGAGCTCCATGTTTTGGCTGCAGAACCCCCGTGATGTCGGTGGTTTGAGCCTCTCACATGTTTTGTGACAGCTGTAATTACAGGTGCTGTTAAGATTCGGTCAAATGTGATTGTTATTCTCCGTGGTGCAACACAGAAAGCTCAGAAAAGTGGCTTTCCTTTTCCACAGTGGAGTGAAACGGCATCAGGGTCAGCTGATTGGTGTGGGTAGAGCACAGACAGTACCTCTATAAAGGTTCTGGTCCTGGACCTCCCATGGATCTGTTGATTCACTGGCCTTTGGCTGAAAATGGAGAATCCAGGGGTGATTTCTGAATTATTTGGTGAGTGTGTACCTTTGTTCATATATAAATCCATCAGTTTCTAGTTCTTTTCAGTTAATAAAAAAGCCATTTGGATGTTTTTGCAGTGATTTGCTCCGATGGACACTTTTGTCAATTGAGAAATGACCATTGAACATGTCATTTGATTCATTTGTGAAGATCTATTTTGCACAAGTGAAGTCTATTACAACCACAGGAGCTATTAATGTGAAAAGCCCTTTTACAAGTGGAGACTGAAGCACTTTCGTGATGGAAAATGGACAAAGATATTCAGACATAAAACACTGCAGATTATTAACGTCAGATATGTGAAATCCTCCTCCATTGTGGCACAAACGCACCTTTCTTTAATGTCGACTCCTCCCAGGTTTACATTGGGAACTTTCCATTTGCTTTTGTGACCTGACATCATTAGTTTTGTTTGTCAGATCCAAAGCTTTAATTAAAGCTCAGCTATCAGGGGTGATAATTAAACACAAAGACAGCCCAGATTGGAAAATAAAGATAAAGGAAAAAATGAGGCTGTCTCATCCTCTGGCTCGTCAAGATAAAAACCAATGGCAAGAACGTGATGAAAGGAGAGAGGGAGGGATGACACCAAAAGGTGTCAGGTTGTGTTTTTGGCGATGAAGCAGATTCGTTTGTGTTTCTAGTTGAAAGGCAGCGGAGTTAAGCAGGCGTAAAACAATGACGACAGGAGGAAGAGTGGTGCAGGGAGGTAGACAGGCAGATGGATGAAAAGGGAATGGAGAGACAGGAGAGTGACCCAGATGATAAGACCCACTGTTCATGATTATTACAACGTTCTAAATAAAAGATGATGCGCTGATCTAAGTTGTTGTGACTGGACTCAGAAGCAAACAACTGGCTTTCAACTGAGTCTGGAATGACTTGTCTTTCATGTCGGTCGGGCACAGAAAACACCACATCAGGGCTCAGAGTCATGTTGGATCAGATACGCCCAGAACACCAGCTCCTGACAGCCAAAAAAACACAACAACTGGAATCATGAGCACGTCAGGGTAATTTCACACGGCCGTACAAAAATCTTCTCAAATTGCAGAAGTGTGCCAAAGACTTTGATGGGATTTTACATTCCCTCAAACCCCAGTGAAAACAAGGACACGGAGCATTTTCCAACCGCCGTCATGACACTTGACTTGGAGTTGTCTTCAAAGAGTGAGAAAAGAAGGAATTCAGAAACAGGATGAAAAATAAAAATAAAAAGACCAGCGTCTATGTCAGCGTCTGCGTTAGCATCAGCGTCTGCGTTAGCATCAGCGTCTGCGTTAGCATCAGCGTCTGCGTTAGCATCAGTGTCTGCGTTAGCGTCTGTGTCAGTGTCAGCTTCTGCGTCTGCATCAATGTCAGCCTCAGCGTCTGCATCTGCGTCTGCGTCAGCGTCTGCGTGGCCGTCCTGATCAATGTCCACATCTTTGTTTCATAAATAATTCACTTTGCTTGATTCTTTTCATCACCACAGTGTAATGAGTTAATGTCCACATTCACACACAAGCTGGACTTGGCAGAAGTTAACCCATAAAGACCCAGTATTACTTTTCTGTCAGTTCCCAAATGAATTTTTCTTTAGATTGGTTTGGTTTGGTTTATTGTTTATTGCGAGCAGAAGAAAAAAGAATAATCTTTTTTACGTACAAGGAACCAACAGCACACTGATCAGAGCACACAAGTTAATAAATAAGAGTGATCAATACATTATGGAAATTTCCATGCACATTAATAATAACAAATTAAGTACTGCTCGAAAAGGAGTGGGAAGAAGAAAACTTATATAATCCCACTCCCTCCTCTCATCTATATAACAGAACACATAGCTGATGCTTCCTTAATAATAAATTAAATCTGTATGGAATCCTAATATGTAAATAACAGAAAACTGATGTCCACCACACTCAACAACCATCTGGTGGTAGTCAGAAACTTACAATACAATACAACTCAACTCAACAGCAAATACATACCAACAATGGTAATGGAAGAGACACACACCGACAGATTTAACTTGTCTTAAGTGATTTATCACCATTTATTATAATATTTTCCTCTGTATTTTACATTTTTTCAGTGAAAATTGTGTGTGTTCCTATATTTACTCACTGATCATGTAGATATAACCCTGTCATTTGTCAGACTCAGTGGGTTGTAATGGTGTTGCAGATGTTGACGGCGTTTCCATGTCCAAATAAAACACATCTCATGCAGCTGAAAAGCTGCGAAACTCCAATTTAATCAAATCAAATTTTATTGATATAGCCCCAAATCATAACAAACCTTATCTCATGATGTTTGACATTTAAAGCTGACCAAACCCGTCTGTCCAAACTAGACACTTGATAAGGAACTGCATTTTACCTGAACTATTAGCCCATAAACAGATAGTGGTACTTCAGTGTCAGTTCCCAAATGAGTTTTTTTCTATTTTTTCACATTTCTTACATAAGTTGTCACCATTTATGCTAATATTATGCTCTATTTTTTGTGTTTTTAAGTGAAAATCATGTATTTACTATATTTAATTCTCTGATCATGTAGTTGTTCATTAAAGCTCAGATTAAATACAAAGGTTAGTAAATCAGAAACAGAGAAAACTGAAGGAAAAGTGACTTTTTCCAGCAAAGATATTAATAACTGAACATAAAAACATCTGTATCCATCCACTGTCATTGATCCAACCCATGGGTTTTACTGTTGAATCAATGTTGTAGAAGATGACGATTAGTGGACCAACAGTTTAACAGTTACATCAGTAGATGGTTTTGGTTAAAGGTGGATGTTTGGGTCCTTAAGGGTTAAATCACTCAATCTTCTTCAAAGCTGAACATATAACACATTCTGAATGGATGGGTTTGGTAGTCATTCAGGTAAAAAGGGTCGTTCTGCTTGTTTTTCCACTCTGCAGGGCCTGCAAATTACTCTTTTATGTTTTATACACTCGTAAGGGTTACTGCGACACCGGGGCAGCGGCAAGTGGAAGCTTTGTGAGGAAAGAATTGAATTGTCGATATCAATTTCATGGAAGAATGTGAAGACAGGACCAGGAGCTGCTCAAGGGGCAACAGGACAAAAATGAAAAGTGACTGAGAGTCTAAGGCTGTGCAAGACAGGACTATTAGACAAGACAAGTAGAAGTATAACCAACGGTCATACCGGCCTCCAGCAGGTTATTCTCATCATGGGGATGAGCCTCAGGAACGCAAAGGTGCATTTATTTGGAATGGAGGAGGAGAGTACTCATAGATATTCTATTACTCAGTTGTTCTCACTATCATTTCCTTGTCATTCATGTCCTGGCTATATTTAGAAAAGTTATCCCTGAGAGGGAAGGGAAACTTTGGAAACAAATTAAAAGAGTCAGTGCTGCGGTGATGAGATACATAATATTTTACGCTGGATTACAGCCTAATCCACGGTTAATCCCCTGAGACAGGTAAATAGCTAAATGTCAGCCAGCATCGTGTTAAAACATGCAAATTACAAGGAGCCCCGGCCTGTTTGAAACATAGCCCATCTCCCTGTCCTCACCCTGACATAACAGCAGTCACTACACTTTGATTGTTTCATTAAATATCTTAAAATTGAAATAATACAACAGCAGCTGCAAGATACAGAGCCTAATATTCAACAGCAGAACACCAAAGAAATGCACTGTTGTTTTCATAGTCACTGCAATTTCCATTTTTATTGGTGCATCACATGCTAATGTCTGAACAGGAGAGCTGCTGTTTATGCTCATACAAGGCCACTTGGTTCATGAACAGGAAGAACTGAAGAGCATGAAAAGCTTTTTTTTTTTTTTTTTTGAAAAGTCACAATATATTTCTCTGGGCTTTATTAAGGCTTAATGAAATAATCATTCCGTTGAATGGATTTATTACTGCGGTGCATTACCTTGAAGGGATTGGGTAACATGGGTATTAGATTCCTATATTTATTTTACACTGTACCTTTTTAAATGAGACCTAAACTCAATTAATGCAACACCATCTGGGGATCTGTGAACTGTATTACAATTTTCTACCTACTCTTAATCATTTTGTCATTCTCACTACTAATGGTGACACCCCCCCTTCTCTCTCTCTCTGATATATAGGCCTGTGGTTTGTCTCGGAGGGACCTGTGCTGACTAAGACATCCTCTCTGATGCCATGAGTAGCTGCTGGGGTGACAGCCTCCGAACACCTTTGATGTGGAACACCTAAAATGGGGAGAGGACTTGCTGCCATGCTGCAGGTTCAGCTCTAATCGTCCTCCACACGCCCTTCCGGTCACCTTTCTGTTTACGTGGGCCTCCTCGCCTCCTGACCTGCAGCTCCTCCGGATTTAGACGCTACCGCTTGCCGCCGCCGTCCTCCCTTCAACTCCTTCCTCCTCCTCTTTTCTGCCGAGGCTGACACTGTCACACACTGGTACTCCCAACCATGGCCGGCGGATGTTTCTCCTCCCTGTGCGTCTCCTTGCTGCTCCCTGCCCTGTTGCTCCTCCACCTGCCAGCGGAGGTGAAGGGCGACTGCTGGCTGATCGAGGGGGATAAAGGCTACGTTTGGTTGGCAATCTGCAGTCAGAACCAGCCCCCGTATGAGACCATCCCACAGCACATCAACAGCACGGTCAGTATGATCCCACCAGATGCCTCTGTGTACTGTCACACACCTGGAACTGTGATTGATTAGTTCAATCAATCAAATTTTATTTATATAGCATTACATCATAACAAAAGTTAGCTCAAGACACTTTACATATAGAGTTGGTCTAAGCCAGACACTTGGAGACAGAGGAAGGAAAAACCACCTTTAACAGGAAGAAACCTGGAGTAGACCCCACCTTCTGGAGGAGGGACCACTGACATGACCAGTTCAAAGGTTGAAGAGAGAGATAAAGGAAGAGAGAAAGATAAATTAAGAGAGAGAGACAGGGGGGAGGGAGGAGACACATGGATACACAACAAACTCCAACTGTTAAAAACTAAAACAGCTGGTGTTAGTAGATTTACCAAGAACTCAAACAAATGTCCATAACTGTTAATACTACTACGACTACAAATATAAGTACTAACAGTGTATATACTACTACTGCAGCTGTTAGTACCAATTAAATAAACCTCTACCATCTATGGATCTATATAATAAAGACTATCACAACTATATGGATAAATGAATAATGATGATGGAAGCAGAGGAGCAGGACCACAGCAGAAGGTCCAGAGATTATCCAGGGAAAACCTGAGAGGACCTAAAGCACAGAGACTCCAGGGAAAAAGGCAAGTCAGTAACAGTTACTGGAACGTGAATAGAAGAGAAGAGGAGGAGCAGAGGTGGAGGAGGAGAGAGGAGGACAGACAGGAGAAGGAACAGAGAGGAGTGAAACAGTCCAATCTTTATTTTCTCTACAAACTGATGTTTTAGAAATGAGAAGCTCCTCACTGTATCAGTTAGAGTTGCAGCTGAAACATTATGAGAAGCATCTGAAGTATTTTCTGAGTTAAACCCAAATATGTTATTATGTTCTAGATCAGGGGTGGGCAATCCTGGTCCTCGAGGGCCGGTGTCCTGCATGTTTTAGATGTTGCCCTCTTCCATCAC
>JAPQRQ010036987.1:0-10087 GCA_037367365.1 Apogon talboti | reverse complement strand
ATATATAAGGGTCTGATGGTTGTTGTTGGCTGCCAGAGAAGTGGTGCAGGAGAGCGCTGGCTGTAGTCTGAATGAGCTGGTGTTTGGTTCACGGACCACTGAGTCTCCTCTATGACTGTGGTTCAGCCTGAACCTCCTCAGAACCTGATTGAATATGTGCATGGGTTTCGACATCATTTCTTTGTAGTTGTGGAAAGGGCTAGGGAAGTTTTAGCTTCTGCACAGGCTAAAATGAAAGGTTTGTATGACAAGAAATCTGAAATTCATCAGTTTAGTCCTGGTGATCAGATCCTGGCTTTACTGGCTCTGTGAACTCTGTGTCCAGGCTACATTTCAGGATCCATTTACAGTTTTGCAGCAGACCTCAGATTTAAATTATTTGCTGTCCGCTCCAGAAACAGGAAGAAAACACAACTTTGTCATGTTAACCTGCTACAACCATACCACCACCAGAGTGGGACTGTGAGAGTCAATGAATAATGGATCCATTGTACACACTTTGAGTATGCGTTAATGGAAAAGTGAGATATAAATCTAATCCATTATTATTATTATACTATCCCCGTGGGTTGCAGTCTTTTGAAGTGGGGTGCAACAGCAGGAGGCTAAACCTGCCCTTGCCAATGCTGCTGTTGGGTTGTGTTCGGAGAACGGTTTACCTGTTCTGTTCACCGAATGAGAGCCTGTTGTGTGGCAGATGAAAAAAGTCTGAAACGTTGGATAATCTGGATGTTTTGCTTGGCCCCTTATCCAGGTACCATTCCACTGAGGTGTCTGTCCTCATTAAGAATTATACATGTTTGTTTAGTGACGTTCTCATTTAATAGAGCATGACACTGAGGTTGGAGAGGCACAGTTCATCAACATTTCTACAGAATGTCAGAAGAGAAATGCAGGGTTATGCAAAATGAGGTGAAGTATCTCATTGCTAATGGATTAGCAGAACCCTCAGCTTCAGGTTGGGCCTCACCATGCTTATTGGTGTCCAAGACAGGTTTTACACAGACTACAGGAAGATGAATAGTGTCTCAAAACGGATGCGTATCCATTGTGTTGTGTAAAGATGATTGTGTTGACCAAGTAGGCTCTGCTAAATTTGTTAACAAATTTGATTTGCTCAAAGGATGCTGAAGTCCCACTGTCACAGAGAGCAAAGAAAATCCCAGCCTTTATCACACCATTCGGCCTGTTGTCATATACAGTGATGAGGTTTGGACTGTGCAACGTACCAGCATCTGATGAACATGGTGGTCTCCAGGTTGGAAGGTTGTGCTGTTTTTCTTGATTATGTTGTGCTCTACAGCAACACGTGGAAAGAACATGTGCATCGCATCAATAACCTGTTTGAGTGGTTGTGCGATGCACATTTAACTATCAATCAGCAAAATGTGAGTTTGAAAAAGCCAACACCTATCTTGGGAAGGTGGTGGGGCAGGGGCAGGTGCGACCCTTCCAAGCCACGGTGGAGGCTATTGCTCGGGGTTCAGTGCCAACAACCAAAAAGGAACTGATGCGTTTCCTGGGGTTGGTAGTCTACACTACTGGTTGTCTACACAGATCATACCCCATCGTGTTTCTGAAATCTTTGAACTGCCCAAACTGCAGACTGATGCAGTGCTTCCTATTTTTACGGGGATATAGTTTAGATATTCGTCATTTTTGATGCTCCGAAAATGTTGTGGTGGATGCTTTGTCTCAAGTCCAACTGCTGGAGGACATTCCCCCTTTCTCCACATCACTTGCTTGCTCCCCATCCTCTCCTCCCTACCTTTAAACTTCTTCTCCAGGCGCTGGATGTTGCTGGGAGGCTGGGTCAAGTCGGTGGGCTGATGACTGGTTGTGAAAGTTGAGTGAGTGTGTGAAGTCAAGGTGGGTAGATGTGTGTGAACTGTTCCGTTCAATGTTATTGTCATTTGGTCGGGGTCGGTCGTCCTCAGGGGAGTCTCTCTCTTTTTGGAGGGATGTGTGACGACCCTGACTGTTTAGGCACTGGGTGTCTCTGTCCAGCTCGGTGTTTTGCAGGTGGAGCCATGCCAGTGAGTGCCACCTGTGTCAGGCGCGGCTCATTTAGGTAACGTGCATTGTTTCTGTCCTTTGCTCTGTTCCACCTGGCACTGCTCCTCTCGTCCTTTATGGTTGTTTATTTTATTTGGGGTTTGTTTCAGTTATCGTTGTTTTTAGTTTAATACATTAGTTTTTGAACTCCTTACCACATCATTCATCTCCCTTTGTATCACAGTCTATGAGCCGGGCTGTGACACTTCTTTTAGGAGGCGAACTTCTCCCCATGCTGCCAGGATATTTGTTCTAGCCTTCTTTTCCATGGGGGGATCTGCTCCTTCTGGCTACTCATGACGTTCATCTTGTAGCCAAGCATCTCTAGGATTACTGTTGCCGCTGCATACATCAGCTGATTGCTCTCAGTGATCTTTGTGGTGGGGATAGTTCGCAGACTGATCTAGTACTTTGTTACTTAGCATTGTCAGGAGGTAGCTGAGTTTCCCTGTCACTTCATGATCTTCTCTGTCAGGTAAGCTGCCCTTGTGTGGTAGCCAGTCTTGATTTCTGGGGGTGATGATGAAACCACCTCTAAGCTACCCCATCAACCTGGCTCCGCCTTGCATCTTTGCACCTTGGATGTGGTACAACATACCTCATCAATCTCTAGCTGTGATAGTAACTTCTTGTTTCTGATATTCAAACACTGAGCTAGTAGCTATTTTTAGTCAGTCAGGATGTGGGGTTTCGAAGCACCCGTTCCTCCCACATTCTCTGCTTATATGCCCTCTCATGGAGGTTGCTACCTTAGTAGCTCTCCAACAGTATTATGTTCTCCGCCCTACTCCATGAATGTCTTGTTCCAGTAGCCAACTTCACATCAGGATGCCCCGGTTCCCTAACACCTGAAGCAGACCTTGTTGTCCCAGGTGTCCTGGGTGGTATGAATCATTCATTTGCTGTATCACTCCTTCTGAGGTGTATAGCGTTAAGGGTATTTCCCAAGGGCCCACCAGGATATGGATACATATATAAAAATGCTGACACTGAGATCTCAGATGCAAGTATCAAGAAGTGGCCAAATTCAAACATTCTGTACCAATTTCCAGGCTTACTTATTTTATTTTATTTTATTTTATTTTATTTGCCACCATTTTCTGTTCTACATTAGCCCGGGGGTCTCCAGTATGAACATGACAGAACATGAACAACAACCCCATTTTAATAGATCTGCTCCTATAATGTAAGGTGTACGGGGCCCATGGCCTGACCTTCCCCCAAGATTCAACAAAACCGTGTTTTTGCATCATCCTGCTGACAGTCAGACAAACAGACAGATGGATAGATGTTATGATAACAAACTTCCAGAAATGCTTAGGTTTCCTTTCAGGAAGGCCGTCCAGCATCGTGGGCATAGCAACACCAAAGGCACTGTGTATTTCCTAGACTCTGGGTAATTCCATGGAGACGGCATTGAAGGGGGGTTGAGATTAAAGTCTAGCATTGTAAGTCCAGCAAGGTTGCTCTGTTTCCTGTCGCTCTTGCCTTGTGTCTTAAGAGGCTTTAGGAGGCTTGAAGGAGATGAGCTGCCATCTGGCTAAATCCTAAACAGTCAATCACAGATGGTGATTGTAATGATGCGCTGTGGTACAGCACATAGGTCTGTGAGTGTCACACATCTGACTTCTCACCTGTGAGAGCTGTACCATGATTTTTTAATCTTGTGTTTTTAGGCTTTTCACTTACAGTTGCACATGAGAACTTATATTTTCTGTTTTTTCCCCACATTTGATTAATTTTTGCAATTATACATGACAACAATAAACACAGATGTGAACTAACAACCAAAACAACAAACCAGACAGAGACCAAAGGTTCATATCGTTCACAGCTGTACCACATAAAAGGACAGTGCAGTACTGTCACCTTAGAGAAACAGTCATTTAATTATCAGAGGGAATCCAAAGGTCCTACACAGGGATGGATCAGGATGGAGGGCCAAGGACTGAGAAGACTGCCTACTGCTCTGAACTGACAGCCTTTCAACGTATTATCTGTGAGGATGACATGCTCCCCCTCACCTGGTTCCAAATGTTTGGGTTCTAAAATGAGTGTCATTATTATTGGCTCCATACCTAAGAGGTTTAAAAACTCAGAAACCCATGTTTCTATGGAGAAACATTTTAATTTGTGAATGAAATTAAAATAATCACCTACTAAATCATATATCATGGCACTGACTTAACAATCTACGCTGCAAAAAAACCCCAAACCTTTACCAGCAGTCGTCTAACAGGCCACACCTGTCAGCTGACACTTCACCCATCCAGTCTGCTCAGCTCTGTCAGAGTACACTGAATTCTAAAAGCACTTTCATCTTGTTTCAGCTATGAAAATTACTCTTCACCTGTATATTAACTACTTATTTGCACATTTAGGCCACCACGGCACTGTCAGTCATGTCAGTCATGCAAATGATGAGTCTCCAGTTTTAAATAGGAGACAGACTGATGCAGATCCCTTCACCAGATCAGATCCATGTGTGCAGCTGGATCCCATCACCAGATCAGATCCATGTGTGCAGCTGGATCCCTTCACCAGATCAGATCCATGTGTGCAGCTGGATCCCATCACCAGATCAGATCCATGTGTGCAGCTGGATCCCATCACCAGATCAGATCCATGTGTGCAGCTGGATCCCTTCACCAGATCAGATCCATGTGTGCAGCTGCTGCTCACATTTAGGACAAAAGCTTGTTTTCTTTCCATTCTTCGTCTGTCTGTCTGTCTGTCTGCCTCCAGTGCTAGCAGTACTTTATTCCGCATTCAGAAGACATACTGTTTCCTCTCATGGTTTATTTTAGTATGCACACCTCTTGATCAGTGGAAGCTGTTGTGAAAATGATGGAACCCACACATTGTTTAGAGCTGTCGTCTGCTGCTGAGTCGACTGGTGTTCATTTTTCTGATTAATTTGCATGACATTTTTTCAAAACATTCCTGTCAAGAACAATTTTACACACAAATATTACACACACACACACACACACACATATATATACTGTGTGTGTGTGTGTGTGTGTGTGTGTGTGTGTGTGTCTCTCTCTCTCTCTCTATATATATATATATATATATATATAATTTTCAGAGAAACGTTGATTTTACAGAGTTTTCACAGCACAAATAACGGCACTAGATGGTGTCATGTGTGTAAAACCAATGTCATGTGACAGTAAAAATTACAAAGATATGTTAACTCCTAACCACATTTCACTGTTTTACATGTAAAATACAAATGATAAAAGTGAATTAAGTGAAGGGCATTGTGTGGAGCAGCACTGATGAACAACCCCACCATCAGGATAGTGAGGACTTCCTGCCCCATGTCAGATAGATCATACACCCCATGTCCTTTGACCTGGACGGAGATCCAGACAAACAGACACCACTGCACATAGACGCATGAATATATTTATTTACTGATTCAGTGTTTTAACTGTGTGCATTTTTGTGCCTTTTTTGTGAATATAGCAGGTTGTGTAAAGGCCCTCGGAGTGGATGGAGTCAACTCTTCAGACCACTGCTGTCAAACATAAATGCAGGCACATGTGTCCTCGCTCAAACAATACGTAGATAAAAGCCCAGTGTCTGAGCAGTAAGGTGCAGGAGCTGCATCCATCTGGTCCATTAACCCCATGAACACATCAGAGCAGGTGTTTCTGTTCAAACCACATCAACTTAATTATTTACATCGCCGTCTTTCCCACAATTTCCTGAACCTTAATAAATGAAAACCAGCACATTCAGCAGAGTCTGTCCCTCAGTGAGAAGATTTGGGTGCTGCAGCTAGGAGCAGCCTTCTGTTGGAGGGTGACCCCACAGCCAGCGGTAGGCCTCTTCTGCTGCTGTGTTATGAAGAAAAGCATCAGCAGTCACATGACCTGTTCAACTGTTCTAAAGTGAATGACGCATCAGTCAGTGAACACAAACAAACAAAAACCACCTGCTGTGTGAAGGCAGATCTGCAGTGAAGTCGGTCAATGAATACTCTGTGTCATAAATTAACAATAGCTCTTTCTTTGACAGGAAATAAAACATAGCTTGATCAACTGATAGCTGTCTGATGAAATTTAAGAACATTTTTGGTGTACTCATTTTGTGTCGTCTACATTTTTCCGGCTGTATAACATAAGAACAAGGGTAAGCGTGCAGTGACAATAACAAAGTCATTCATTTCCATGTATTTGTCGAAGCCACAGGGAGCCAGCCGTTGGTTTTCTGACAGCATCATCTGCTCACCCTCCCCTTTCCAAATGTGTCAATGATGGATGTGTTTTCCTCAGGTTCAGAGGTGACTGCCCTGAGCTGATCACTGCATAGTTGGCTGCAGCTACACATGGACGTGGCAGTTATCAACTTGCTGGCAAAGTGCTGCAAATCGAAGCGTTCATCAGGGCCACAGACCCTGATCCGTCCTCACAGAAACTGTCAATAACATGCCTCCAGTGAACTGACTGGAAGAGCAGGGTCAGGCTGTAGTCCGCAGTGCCAGGATCAGTCTGGTACAGGTCAGGCAGCCAATGGAACTGTCTGCTTCGATTACTGCATTGAATCTGTCTGGATATGTCACTGTGTCCACAACCAGAGGACAGTTAATGATGTAACTGACACGTTGACCCGTGTGGATCCACAGGTTCTAGGTCCTCTGATCCACTCCAGTCCTTTACTGTCTCAGTTAAATTCCACTGGTATTTCCAGTTCAATACCCTCTCAGCTGACATGTCTGTTTCTGCACATGACATTGGACACCATGGCAACAGAGCACTATTGTTTATCTGTTGCTAGGTAACCCACTTCAATGATGATTCTATGATTCTCGGCATAGCAACGTGATTGGCCATTGGGAGGCTGTTGTATTCCAAAATTACTAATATCTCCCATGATATTGGTTCTATCAACCTGCTGTTTTCACCAGTCTGATCCATGACCAAAAATATATAAGTATGACAAACTGCAGCAGTCAGCTGTTATACACACACACACATACACACAGAGTCCACTTCCCTTTTATAATATAGATCATGTAAGGGCATCTGAGCACCATGTTCAAATTCATACAGCACAAAGTCCAGTTCTCAGCTGTCGTAATGAAATGGCATTTTTTGAGACAACAGAATCTCAGAACATGGTAGAAGTAGGTACACATAACTAGGGAACTGTTGACGCTGCTTCAGTGAGTTTGACTTTGGTGAGGATATATCTGTGTTTTTGGTGGAGTACGTACCTGCAGCTGAGTGGGACCTTCTATCATCAGATAAAAGCAGTGGCACACCTACAAACACACACGTGAAGGTACCAGAGCATGGACGTCCTATGGGACAAGCTTCGGAACTGCTGTGTTGGACGTTGCATCTGTTTCCTGTCTCTATGTGAAACAGGAAAATTACACATGGATTTCACCGTTGTTTCCTCACATTTGTACTGATCTGACAGGTTTACCACAGGATCTGGTGAACACTGGTGCTACCACCTCACTCTGTTCACAGTTTTGTTTTGTTTTGCTTTTCTTTTTTAAAGCAAAAACAAGTGCTCTGGATGGACATCATGGATGCGCCTTAACTCTACTAATATACACAACTAACTGATGAATGTCTGAATGAAATCACAGAAACCAGCTGTAGATCTGATTTTAGCATTCTGCCCTCCGTGTCTGAAGGTCACACTGGGATTTTCACTCACTCCTCTGTTATTATTCCATTTCCTCCCCTTGGACGGAAAGACCGAAATAACCCTGCTGAAACCTGGGGCTCTCCAGGGGCAGAGCTTTTGTGTCAGTGCAAGTGGAAAACAAGAGTAGCCGTGGCTGAACGGCCCAGCGAGCTCTGGAGTTCCACGGCCTCGTAGACACAGACACGGCTCATTACATGGACAGACTGGACGGAGACCGACAGGGAAGTGGCCTGTGAGACACCGACTGTGGACGATCCACCAGGGACGCGGTGGGCCGGACTCCTGTCTGACGGTGGGTGACGGCTGAGGGCACCATGATGAAATACTCTGCAAATACCTGCAGTGTTCTGTAATGAAGTGGGTGAGTAGAAGCACAGATGAGCTCTGATTAGACACAGGAAAGGCTCTTAAGGAAGCACTGATGTATTTGGGACTTTAACATAGTGACTGTTTTATATTCTCATACATTAAATATGTGTTCTGCCTTTTTCAACAAAAAGATTCAATGTGTGGAATTATAAAGTTAGAATAAATTCGGATGTGGCAGACATTTAACTGATCAGCAGAAAACAGCAGAGGAAGGCAGTACTTCTACTCTGATTATTATTATTATTATTATTATTATTATTATTATTATTATTATAGGATTTATTGTAAATGCAAATGAACCCAAACTACAGCTGGAAACATAAAAGATCCAACTACAGCTGAAAACATTAAAGATCCAACAACATGAGTCTGGAGGACATGAAGACAGCAGACACTGAGGAGTTGACCAGGGGGATCTGGGGACAACGTGGTGGTGGTTAGACATGTGGCCTGAATACTGACCCGGACATGAGGACAGATGGAGACAGACTGCCTCCTCACACACAGAAGCACAAAGGGAAAGGACGGACAGACATGTCTCGACCAGTGGATGGAGACATACCTAATTCCATTGTCCTTTTTGTGACTTTACAAGTTTGTCTCAAGTTCACTAGACATTTTATGGAAAAACTCCATTCCACTTGACATCTAAAGGTCTACACCTATACCAATGTCCATACCGATGTCCACACCTATACCAATGTCCATACCGATGTCCACACCTATACCGATGTCCATACCGATGTCCACACCTATACCGATGTCCATACCGATGTCCACACCTATACCGATGTCCATACCAATGTCCACACCTATACCGATGTCCATACCGATGTCCACACCTGTACCAATGTCAATGCCGATGTCCACACCTATACCAATGTCCACACCTATACCAATGTCCACACCTATACCAATGTCCACACCTATACCCATGTTCACACCTATACCCATGTCCACACCCATACCAATGTCCACACCTATATCAATGTCCACACCTATACCCATGTCCACACCTATACCAATGTCTCACAGACACGGCTGATCTCATTCATTTAACAACACATGTTGTCTTTGCTTGTTTAGGTATCTCTTGCAGTGATCTGTCCACAGGAGATGGACATGAGGACAGCTGTCATATTCAAGCTAATGTGTGCTTGTTCCCATCTGTCACTGGGTCTTCCTTACACAGCATCCTGGTAGTGTCTTAGGTGGACTCAGACCTCGTCCTCCAGGCCCAGGGTCCGAACACATCACAAAAAAACAAAGCCATCCTTCCAAGTTGGCCTTTAACGTCTGCTCCACCCGTTAATAATGGGTTTGGGGTTAAATGAACCTCCACTGTGGTTTCTGTAATTGAAGAGTTGGTTAATTACACAGCTTCATGCTACAAATAGTAGTGTTGCACGTTCCTCCATACCTGCTCCTAGTGCTGAGACACTGTCTAAGCAGAGCATCTCATTATGATCCCAGAGCGTGCTGGAACATGTTGCTCACTGCCACTATTTCTAGAGACTCACATGTGTCATGACAGTTTCATACTCCAGAGATAGCTGTCTTCCCACTCTGATTTAACCCCTCGGACATCTCTGGTGCTACTGGTGTAATCAGAGCTGGGCGTCCAGCTGGTATGTTGCTTTCCTCATGAATTATAGACAAACAGATTTTGTAGCGTGATTAAAAATGAAGTTGTGTGCCTGCACAGCAATGATGAATGTCACATACAGGGATGGCCCACAGCAATGTTCCACCAGCAGATACTGTTCTGTTCTTCTGCTTCTTTGTGGAGCAACAAACAAACTGCCAGGGCCATTTATTATCATTATGTACTATCTTCTTCCATTGAGTCTTGGTCAAGATGGCAGCAACAAACAAACAAACAAACAAACAAACAAACATACATGCACACATACACACACATACATACATACACACATACATACATACACACACACACACACACATACACCCATACATACATACACACACA
>JAPQRQ010036986.1:0-10092 GCA_037367365.1 Apogon talboti | reverse complement strand
ACACACACACACACTCATATGTTACTTATCTTAAATGATCTTATTTAAATGATCTTATCTCGTTTTAAATGATTTCATGTTATCCTAAATTATCGTACAGTAACTTGTTATCTTGTCTCGTCTCATCTCGTCTCCTCCAGACATCGTCCACCACAGTGTCGTCCACCTCATTCTGCTCCATGAAGACGTCTCGCTCCAGTATTTCATTCCCGCCGTGGCCTAGATGTTCCTGTCTGACCCGGTTCAGGTGTTGGACCTCTGGGAGTCTGTTCCGGGCGGTTTCAGGAGGACTTTTACCCACAATCCTCTGGGTGTATTCCAGACCTGCTGGTAAATACACGTGGACCAGAGGGAAAGTGAAACAACACTGTGCACTTTGTCTGTTGAACATGTTGACATGGAGCTTTGGTATTAAACATTTGGAATAAAACATTCTGCTGTTATTTTCTCCTGTGAGGCATTCGGGTTCTGTTTGGATGTGGATTTTCTGTCATACAGGTGTGTTTCAGGCTCTGGAATGTCCACAGTGTACAGTCAGTCTTTGAAGGACATGTCCAGCAGCTGCATGTGCAAAGACAAATGACCATTTAGGTGTAAATCAGTCTGGAAGTCACGGTTTACAACCTCCTGTGTCTTTTGCGTCTTACTGTGTCTTTCACCTTTTATTGCATCTTTTACATCATTTGTGTTATGTCGTTTTGTCTGATGTTTGTCCATGTGTCGTCCTTTCAACGTCTTATTGTTTCATCCATTTAAATCAGTCTGGATGATGTCAAATAAAACTGATGGATAACTCACCTCAGATTAAAACTACAGACACATGTCAGTGTGAACATGGAGGAAAAGTTTAACTAATCCTAAGTAAAGTCTAGTAGTGAAAGTACTGCAGTACACTACTGTAGTACTACTGTAGTACTACTGTAGTACTGGTACTGCAGTAGTGTTTGTACTCTGGGTTGAACTCTTCCCAGTGTAAACGGTGTGATGTGAGCGTACTGACAGTTAAAGTCTTATTGTTTGCTCGTTGTGTGTTTGTGTTTAGTTGCTGAGTCACTAATACATGCATATAGTGGCCTCACCGTTGCCATGACAACAGTCAAACGTTACCTGAGCCGAGCCAATTTTAACTTGGTGTGAACTCACATTGGTTTTTGTAGCAGCCGTGACTCGTCTCAGGTCAGTGGACTCAGTTTTTGCTCTTTCACAGACTGTCATCTCTTCACAGGTGGATCTGAAATAAAAGTGTCATGTTTTCACTGAGGTGGAGGTGGTGGGGTTAAAAGGCATTGTAATGTTCTGACAGTGAAGCTTCTGAAGCCCTGGGAGAATCAGGTTTAACTCCCTGTCAACTTGTACAAATAAAACATGCATTTGTAACTAGAACCGAACTGAAATGAAAAACAAACTGAAGATGGAATAAAAGTAGAAACTAATTAAAATGTCAAAACTGTAAGAAGTGATTGCCTTTTGGTTGCTGTTGTTCGTTTGGTTATTGTTTTATGGTTTTCTTTGCTCTGTGCAGTCAGTGAGATTGAGGCTGGGCGGTGGGCGGAGCTACATGTCAGATGCGGCAGTGTGCCGTGTTACTTCTCAGTTCTATGTCAGTTCAGTGTATTGAGTACTGTGCTCCGAATTCTGCACTCTGAACGTTGTCCCAGTGGCGGATTTACCTACCGGCGCCGCACCACCCCCCGTTTGAAAATCTAAAGAAAATAAATTGTTACTTTGACCGTGAATCGAACCCATTCGTCCACGTTGCAGTCCTAAGTGGGGTGGTCCAGAGGGGCAACAGCCCAAAAAATGACCTACTATAAGAAAAATAAAAGAGATTGTGATTTTTATTTTTTTTTAATGAAGAAGTATCTGAAAAATAAATGTACAATTTAAATAAAAATAAACTGGTGTGTAAAAAATATATTTTAAAAAATTGTAATAAAAATAAATTTGAACATAGAAATAAAATCGTACAAGTTTATTTTATGTCTTCATACAAATTTCATTTTGTTACAATTTTTTAGGAGATTTTTTTCAAATACTTCTTTTTAAATAAATCGCAATCTCTTTTTTTATAGTGGCTAATTTTTTGGGCTGTGGCCCCTCTGGTTCACCGTACTTAAGTTCTATATTTCCTACTGATCTAAATCTCCGCTGTCCTATGATTTGACCTATTTGTTATCTGATGATTGATTGTGATGACAGGTTACCAGTGTACACATGATAGAAGGAGGGCGCTGATTGGCGGCGTGTTGGCCACACCTGGTTTAACGGCTGTTAAACTTTATTTACAATTTGTGGGTAGATCCGCGGGCCGGTCCAATTTGATCGTTGGCCGGTTCTGGCCCGCGGGCCGTCTATTAAATAGCCTTGCGCGAGTAGAGTGGGATTGATGCGCGCTCATGACGGTTTCTATGGTTTCTGCCATAGTGATCGTTTGTTTTATATCACGGGGTTATTCGACAAGCGGAAACACTTCAGACTGCTCACGAATATTTACCTGTGATTTGTAGTTTTTTTTTTTTTTTTTACTGAATTTAACTTCATAAATTGTGCGTTTATAAACTTTGCCGGTCCACTCAGATGTCAGATCCAGACTCTCAGGGGGGACTCCCGGCCTCTGGGCCCGCAGATGGCACCCCCTCCCTGGACACGGAGCCCCATGCATCCACCGGAGAGGATGAGGACAAAGCAGCGGCCAGAGGTGTGGATAAACCCCGACCCTCCGTGGTTCACTTCAGCAAAGGTAAAACTGGGGCAGCTGTGGAACGTCTATGCTAATATAGCTAATGTTAATATTTAACACCATCGTACGGAGGTTTTTGTAAACCTAATGTATAAAAAATACTCTCATTTAGTCTAATCTTATATTCGTACATTAATATTTCAAGTATGTATAAGCAGTTATCTACATTTTAAGTGAATTTACTTCATTTAAGCTAGGCTAACTGGCTAATGCCATATACAAGATGCCGCGTTCAGCCTCTGAGCATGCGTCAATAGCGCCGCCGCCTTGGTAAGAGGTACATTTTCAACATAAAATAGACTATTTTGACATAATTTTACTCGCGGCTCGGTCATAAATACAGGTCTGTCATTTGTAACGAACGAAGACATAATACATCGCTTCTCAAATTTGCCGATCTATGGTGTTTTAATTCTAAATACATCTTGGCCCCCACTGACTTTCATTCAGCTAACCCGTACCAAGATGGCGGCGCATTCGGTCCTATGGACCGCAGGTACCAACAGGACATCTATGTGTAGATCTATGGACCAGTGCTAGGTGCAGTTAGCTAGATCAGTGGTTTTCAAAGTGGGGGGCGCTAGGGGGGGCTCTGAAATTTGGAGGAAAGATGAGGAAAAAATGCAAAACAAAACATTTTAGTGTGAATATACTGTGTGGAAACATGTTAGTTAATAATAATCTTATGCTAAACAAATTTACTAATTATTGTATAGTCAATAAAAGTAAGAAAACACATTTTAAACGTCAATGTTTTTTGACATATTTTGTAGCATTGTCAATGGGTTTGCAAAGGGGGACCCCGGCCAGAAGCTAATGCTGTTTAGGGGTCCTTGGCACAGAAAAGTTTGGGAACCCTTGAGCTAGATCAGTGTACTTACCATTATGACAATTAAAGATTAACTGTCAAATAACTGTACAAATCAAGACCATAAAATATTATTATTATTATTATTATTATTATTATTATTACAATAACAAATCACAAAAAACTTTTTTAATAATTAGGTGTAAATGTATCTAAGTAACATCTACGTTGCTAATATTATGCTAATACTAATGTTTAACGACACGGAATGACAGGCAAAGGCTTTTATAAACTTAATGGACCAATGTATGTAGGTTTTTTTTTTTTTGTTTTGTTTTTTTTTTACTTAATTTTCACCGGGGTTTGTTGAACCAAGTCAGTGTAAGGCTAATGAGAGCCTGAAGGTGAACTCAGATGGACCTTTGCCTCCAATCCCAGAAACGACGGGCAGGAGACACCGGCGAATTGGAGAACAGGACCGAAGGGCCAGTCACGTGACGTCAGCGGCGGCGACTGTTCGTTCAGTGAGTAACATCAACTTCCACATGATGTCAGATCATTGACCAGATGTGGATAAAGCCTAATGAAAGCCTCCTTAGGTGTCCAGTAAACGGGCGGCGATGTTGACCAGCGAGTCCAGGAGAGAGCTGGCGAAGCAGACCAGAGCCCAGCACGAAGAGAGACGAGGGGCGCTGGACGCCCGACACAAGTACCTGATTGGCCAGTTGGCGGACGCCGTGGAGCTGGCAGAAGCAGAGGTGGAGGAGGTGCTCATCTCTGACGTGAAGGTAACACCAAACTGAAAATATGACCCAGAGCCACGTACGGTGGACGTGAACACCGCCACTGTTTCTGCTGTTATTAGTTTGACCACATGTCAGTATTTACACCTGGAAGGGTTTGTGTGTTTGCTCCAGTTCAGTCTGATCAATGACTTCTTCGCTGCAAACGGATCTAAGAAGCTGATTTTCTTCTATCAGACCGTAAAGCAGGTAACTTCTTTAAACTCTGTTACATCCACATGTTCTGCTCTCAAATGTGAATAAATCATTGTACAGACACAAATGAAAACCAAGACCCTGTAGGTTAAAGAAACCATGGAACAGCAAACTTGATCCACACATGAAGAAATATAATTTTTAGTGTGGGAACATTTCAGAAATAATGAGAAACTTTACCAAACAAGAGATAAAAAGAATATGTGGATATATTCTCCCAAAGTCATGACAGTCATCTTGAGTAAATCATTATTTAGACAAAAAAAACAAAACAAAACTTTCATTTGTGAGACATTTTATACAGTGAAAGGTTCTGTAGAGTTTCTGATTGGATCCAGCAGTCACCGCCAAAGTGTTCTGGCCATAGCAGAGTGGTTGTATAAGCCTATTGTATTCCACATTTACTAATATCTTCCAAAATGTTGGTCCTATCAACTTGCTATTTTCACTAATCTCTTCCTTGACCAAATATACATAAGTATGACAAACTGCAGCAGTCAGCTCTTCCTGGATTTTGTGTAATTCCCAAGACACACACACACACAGAGGCCACTTGGCTATTAATATATAGATATATTTGTAGTCTTGATCATTTCTTTCCTGATAGTTGAATTATATTTGCACAGAGCTACTGTAACACACAGTAATGTCCCCTGGGATTACAAAAGTATTGTGATTGTAAATAATTCAACCCACATTGTTTTGTCTGATGTCGGTGCTTCGTCTGATGCAACTCTGGGATTGTATTCAAAGTCGTCTGTTATGTCCATGTCGTGTCTGTTCTGTCATTCCTTCTTCTGCTCAGACTCTTTCGCCCACCAACTCATCTGCTGTGGACATGGTTGCCGCCGCGGCCCAGAAGAAACTCTTCCTTACCACAGGAAGCTCTGAGGTAAAACAGTCTTCAGCCTTCATGTCTGTGGGGGTGAAAGAGGCAACATTTTGTGGTGAAGTGCATTGTGGGAATGTGAATTCCACACAGCAGCAGTTTGTCCGTCTGTTGGTGAGTGTTGAACCCAAATGTGTCCTTGACCTCCATCCACTGACTAGACCCATTCTGTAAAACAACCCTGGTGGACTGGATCATTTTACGTTGAAGCCATTTGGATCGTTTTCTCGACAAATCTGTGAGAAACCGCTTTCACTTGGTCGCCATTCCCACAATGCACTTCGCGGCAAAATTTTCGAAAAGGCCCGAGTGACAGACAGAATATTGGTACAATTACACTGACTTCTGTTCACAACTGAAAATGTTTCTTAGTGTTAGTGTAAAAAAAAAAGCAAAAATACATGAAAATCTTTACATTTACAAACTTTTCTTTCACAAAAATGCAAACAACCTGAAATGTCTTCAGGGAAAATCAAACTGGGCTGAATGTGGCCCCTGATCCACATGATCCAGAGGGACTGTCTGAGGCCTGTTCTGAAACACTGACACTGAAATCACATTCAGTGCCAAACATCGAACCTGTGCCGTACCGATGAGACAGACAGCTGTTGACTGTCCCTGGGTTTGAGGGCGTTAGTCGTTGTTGACATGCTTTGTGTTGTTTCAGCCTTTACTGGGGAAGTGTGTGTTCTTCCTGAGGACCACTGAGAAGGCCATCAGCACCGCTAACATCCAACAGGTCGGTGAACACACACACATCACACCTACTGAGGCGCAGGGGGCGGAGCCTGATGCTGATCCACATGCTGTGTTTTCCAGGAGGTGAACTTGGGCATGTTGGACTGCACTGATGGAGCCATGTTGAACAGTCTAGAGACTCTACTGGCCCATGTCATGTTACCGGCGCTCCGGGCACAGCAGGTCAGAAACACCCCTCAAAAAAAACCATAACATGGTGCGCACTTGTAATCCCCCTCGGCCAAATATAGCGTAAGATTGTGTTGAAAGTTACTGCCCTGTAATTTGTTTTTTAAAATTTAGATTAGATTGTCTGTGTAAAACTTATGACATACATACGTATTTATTTGAAAGTACTCCGATATTAGAACTGCACAAGGATGTTTCAAGCAAGCAGATCACCCCCACAAACCAAGCCATGCCCAGATGTATACATGGTATAAATGTGGTGGGCATGTCTCCAGTTGATGCCATTTGACCTTGAAACACTAGGTCAAGGACACGTATTTTCAATAGCCTTCTGCTCCATGGCAAGATGCATCCACAGTATAAATTTGGTGCAGATATCTCACTGCATTCTTCAGATAATGTCGTTATGTTGTTGAATGGACGGACAGACCAAATGATTACAATACCCCTCAGTTGAGGGGAAAGAAAACCCTTCAGCTGGACCAGAGTAAATGCACACCCTCCACAGGGATACAAGTCACACTAGTACAGAATGAAAATCAGCACAAGATGCAGCAACAGATGAATAATTAACTCTTCTGTATCTGGGTGAGCATGTTGTGCACATTTTGTCTTTATGTTATAAAAGATCATATTATTTTTCACAATTTGTTTTAGGTCTGAATTCAAAAGTTGTTAATTTTTACATGATTTTTAAAATTCTGACCTAGCCACTAAAATCAGCACATTGTTTAAAAAAAAAAAGAAAGAAAATTACTAGACTAACATGACATTGACCAAGGTGAGAGAAACAGAATCTCAATTCTCTGTATGTTCTGTACATTGAGAGAACTGGCAATAAAGAATCTTTAAATCTTGAAACACCCTTCGACTAAGTACAAAATGCACACTGACACATTTTAACATTTAACATTTGATGTAACACAAAAAATAATAATGTATCTTAACCAATGTTGGTGTTAATCACTGACATATGACAGGAGGAACAAATAAAATAACAAATTCAATTTGTATGTAGTATATTGAAATAAAAGTCTGTGTGTTTTCTGCATCAAAAATACGGTTTGTTTACAGATTATGTGGTTTTCAGGGGCGGGGTCTTCTTCGGGGGCGGGGTCTTCTTCAGTGACCGGCCGTGTTCTGTTTGCAGAAGTGGGGCTCAGTTCCAGATCCCGATGCCAGTCCACACGTCCAGTCCTTCCTGTCCTCAGTGGATCAGTTCATCAAGAACCTGACTTTGGTCAGAGTCAGCATGGAGAAGAAGTTCAGTCTGCAGCAGGTGGAGCTCCCGGAGGTCATCCATCAGCTGAGCAGCCCTTCAGACTACACCTGCGCAGGTAGGACCCAATCACACACCATCACCCGACCAGGACGGGGTTAATGAGGGCGGATCAACAAGGAACATGTACAAAATGAATAAAAACGATGAATATAAGTAACAACGTGAGTAAAAAATCAACAAAATAAGGAGCAAAATGGACAGAAAAAATGAACAAAATGAGAAAATAATGAATAAGAACTAAGCAAAATAGGCAAGAAAATAAACATAAATAAGTAGCACAATAAAGTAAAAGAACAAAACAACGGAAGTCCGACAGATAGACACACTATACTGAATCCATTAGATGTATAAAACAGAACTGGGTCAACCATCTGGATAATCCAACTGTAAAGTGCACCAATAAACTAATACACAAAGTAAATGTCCTGTTTGCATCTGATGGATCTAAAGGAGGCCGTATTTCAATAATAAACCCATTCCACTGCTGCTGTCACCTACAACGGGCCAAAGACAACACCTGCCTCTGCTCTCAGCCAATAACAGTGAGCTGGTGGAGCGTTTGGAGGGCGTGGTGTCGGTGTGGACCTTTCAGATCAAACGCGTGGTGACGCAGAACGAGCAGCTGAGGAGGGAGGCGGACGACGTGGGCCCGTCAGCCGAGCTGGACCACTGGAAGAAACGCATGGTGACCTTCAACAGGTACCACCACGGTTACACTGGTGCCTTCTGTCTTGTGTCCTCTGCGTGTCCTCTAACTTGCTGTGATGTGTTTGTCCCAGTCTCATAGAGGAGCTGAAGCGTCCTCAGGTGAAGAAGTGTCTGGGAGTTCTGCAGGTCGCCAAGTCCCGAGTCCTGCAGGCGTGGAGAGAGCTGGTGAGCTGCAGATGAAGGTGTCCACGTGACTGGTGTGGTCTGGTGCCGAGTCGACTCATGAATGTCCTCTTGGATGTTTTCAGGACAGAGACATCACCGTCGTCGCCAACGAGGCCAAAGACAACGTCAGGTTCCTTTACACTCTGGACAAGTTCTTCCAACTGCTGCAGAAATGCACCCCGGTAACACTTCTGCTCTGCTTTACTTTTGTTCGTTTTTTTCCCCACAATGCTTTTTAAATTAAGTTTTACAGACAAGATACAAAACAATAACATAGATTCTGTAGACTTTACAAAAAAAACAATAGGCATAACACAAATTCTAAATCAAGAATTTATCTGGATGTAATAGAAAAATAAATAAATAAATGAATAAATAAAAATGAACATAAAATAATATTGAAATAAAATAAAACTAGAAATAATAATGGTAATTAAGATATACATAACAATGAATGAATAAAGAAATTAATTACAATTAAGAATAAATAAAAATGGACATGAGATAAAAATAAATTTTAAATAATTAAAATAAAATGTACATAAAAATAATGAGTAAATAAATAAATTAGAGGTATAAATAAAAATGAACATAAGGTAATATTGAGATAAAAATAGAAATCATAATAAGAATTAAAATAAAATTTACAGAAAAATAAATAATTGAGTAAATAAAGAAATCAAAAATGGTAATAAATAAATAAATACCCGCCATGGTAACTACATGGTCCGTAATCTTTTTTCTTTTACTTGTTCTGATATAAGGTGACATTAACCCTTTAATGCCCAGTGTTCAGTCCAGGGCTCATGTGTTCTTCAGCTGTTCTCTTGTATATTCATTGGTTTGGTTGTATTAGTTCCATATCAGTCAACACAGTGGATGCTGCTGCATCATCATCCCATACACTGACACCTAGTGGCCAGTTGTAGGAAGTGCTTTTTTAAAAATTTAAAACCAAGATGGCTGAGAGGAAGTCCTAAATGCTGACCATCCCATGAATATGTTGTAAATCCGTCTATATCAGGATACACCTGAAGGTAGAGCAAATATGGAAGCATTAAGTAGCATCTAAGGATTAATATCATTGGTCAAAAATTACAGATTTATTTAATATTGGAAGACAATCACAATTAACCCCATGTGGACTAAATGTGACTCCATGTATCAGTGTACTTCCACTGTCATTAATACCATTACTGTAACTGTACTGTTGTGGATAAACCTGATCTGAAACAACAGGTTTGAGTGGAAGTCAGTGGATAATTATTATTCGAGTGGAATTAACAGGTTTTTTAAACAAGATTTTTTTTTTTGCATATTATCTCATAAAGTGATTAGAATATGTAAATGTGAGGAAAAAACAGATTAGCAGAATTAAAAATGTTTTTTATTTCATAGTTTTCACACAGTTTATCATGTTCTGATATTGGACACTAGATATTACACTTTTGTATTTTATTTATTGTCTTTATCTTTTGATCTACAGTGTCCTTCTTTTTCCTGACAACCGCTCACAAATAAAATGTGTTGTTGTTGTTATTATTATTATTATTATTATTATTATTATTATTATTA
>JAPQRQ010036985.1:0-10093 GCA_037367365.1 Apogon talboti | reverse complement strand
TTTTACTTAAGTTATTGCTTGTGCGTATCAGCAGCAGGTGGCGTGGAGTGTGTGTGTGTGTGTGTGTGTGTGTGTGTTAGGGGGTACCGATTTTGTATTTTTTCCTTCTTTTTTTTTAATATGTAAAGCACTTTGTGCTGCATTTTACTGTACAAAAAGTGCTATACGAATAAAGATTGATTGATTGATTTGGAAAAACTAGCATAATCCAGCAGTTTAGAGCTTGAATCATGCTAACTGTATAGACTCATTGTGTAGCCTACTAAAGCACTAAAACATATGTGTTCATATGACCAATTTCCTCTATGGTTTTCTAGAAACAAGGGGTGGCACTACTTCCCCCCAGGCATAAATCACCCCACTCTCCCCTACTACATAGAACCCTTTTAAGTATCGTGTTTGTTTTGACATTGAAAAACATTTTTCAGTATAAACATTTTCACTTCACTTGATATATGGTTAATTTATTCCTAAAGTTACAGGTTAGATGTAGCTATGACCTTAAACTTGATGTATATTCTCTGACTGACAGCACAGTGTGGGAAGTTCCCTTCACAGATGCGTATTTATGTGCTGCTGTGTTTCCATTTGTTTGTGTCTGTGTTTGTGTACACAGCATTTATACAAACCTGTGTCTCTCCACTGGCCGTGTGTTGATCTCCAACATCTGCAAGAGAAATGACGCAGCAGCAGTCAGTGTTTGTTCTCCACTGATTTATCACAAACTCACTTTTTAAAGAGTCCTCCATACCTAATAACCTTGTTTTCTGTGTGGTTGCACTGGAACCAAACACATCTTGGATAAAAACAGCACATGATGGAAACAGTGCAGCACTTTGTAAACTGTAGATGCAGTTTTCTTCTGCAGAAATTCCAAGACTTGTCAAATAACATAATCTCATCAACACCTGCAGGTGATTATGACTCTTTTAAGACAGGGGCATAGTAGTAACAAGAGGAGCTTAGGATTCCTGCAAATTCAGGTTTTACCAGGAAATATACTACAGTATATACAGCCGAAAATATTGAGAAGCATCACACCTACAGCTTCCCATTCCTGTTGATTTTAAGTATTTATCATGATAAAAATGGTCTTGCGTTTGGATTATTGTCAGAACTTGAAATATTATACTGTATTTCAGAACTCTAGACGGAGAAGATTTAAACCAATTTAAAAAAAAAAAAAATTAAATGAAACCAAACTCTGAAGCATTTTGTTGTCATGAAATGGTTGATTGTGACAATGTAATTTATTTTTGTTAGATAAAATGTAACTGGGACTAGGCATGTAATCAATGCACCTGATCAAAAATGTATAAATATAGGAATAAATAGAGGAATGTTATTCCAACTTTATAGTGTATATTTCCTGAATTCAATTTGTCCCAATACTTTTGTCCATATAGTATGAACCAATAGGATAGACTTCACAAAACAAGGACCAATACAGCTCATCCCAGTGATGATTTGTATCGACAGGAAATAACCCATTATAATGCTATGATAGAGAGGTATAAGTTTAGTGGGCCCCTTTTGGAAAAAAAAAAATGTATGACAGACTATGGCATGAGAAAAATATTTTTGTCCCTTTTGAATAATGACAATAATGACATGTGTGACTTTTTCTATTTTTGCAAGTGTCTTTTAATTTGACACAGTTTTTTGTGGAGACATAAAACGTCATTGCATCTCTGTCTCTCTTGACACCATAAAGGCTGTCAAAGCAATATATTTCACCCTGTCCTTCAAGAGCAAGGGAAGGTCTTCAAAACAGCTGAATATTATTACAAATCTGTCTGTGTTGTGACGCCATAGACACTACACATACTTTTTCAGAAGTAACATCACTTAGGGCACAAACAAAAGGACTTCTCACCTTTGCCCACAGTGGTTTTACTCTAGACATACAATATTATTATATATCATATCCAGTATAATGGTCAAACAGTGGTTGTGCAGTGGTTTGCACCATCACCCCACAGCAACAAGACCCTGGGTTTGGGTGTAGAGTCTGCATGTTCTCCCCATGACTGTGGGGGTTGTATCATATCTGTATTCACACACACTGACAATGGAAGTCCAGTGTGAGATGTGGAAAGAAGTGAGAGCACATGAAACCACCAAAACTCAAATATCACTTCAGAACAGCCTCTACAAAAACATAGGTAATTTTATGAGATTAACATATTTTGTTTACAAACACAGTTGTACAGTTCTGATGTACATTTTTTTCATGTTTATAAGATTCAGGAGCCAAATATGATATTTCCTCAGTTTATTATTAGAGTAAAATGCTCTCAATGCAGAAGTAAAAATATATGGAGATTGTGCTTAAAAAAGGCTGTTTTTGCTTTCCTGTTGAAAAAATATCTTAGCTTGATTTATATTTTATATACTCCTTAAGCATTTCATGACTGAATGACCACGGTACAATGTGGGTATAAAAATGAGTCCACATTGACAAGCACTGGTCCAGAGAGTAAAATATTTCCTTTGTTGAAGCTTAGAGCATGTGGTCGCTTTTTGTTTTCACAGCTGCCAGCTGAGTTCCTTTCTCAGGACTCTGTTTGTGATATAATACTGAAAAATTAAGTATTTGGCACACACATTGGCTTTGGTGAGGAGTTTTGCAGCTTTCATAAAGACACTCATTCTTAAAAAGCCATAACCTTTGACCTAACACAGATAAAGATGCGGAAAGGGTGACAAGATCCTAACACACCAAATGCAGGGCAAAGAGCATGTTCATGTGCAACAATGTGGGACATGTTACCACCATGGAGAGGTGGGGTTAGATTTGGATATAATGTCTAATATGCCTAATAAATATGTCTAATATGTCTTTTTTTTTTTTTTTTTTTACTTCTAGAAAGAATCGTATGACTCAGTTGAAATGAAACATATGAGTGCTGGTGATAATACACGTTAAAACTGACAAATTTGTAAAAATCTGAATGGGTATGTGAAAACAGCTCAACTCACAATCGCCTGTTGTGAGACATCTAATGACACAGGGCCATATTTTTAGTAATGTTAGTTTGACTCTATGTCCTGAAACTGCCATAAAAAAAAACTCTACTACTATAGACCTGTAGTCAGAGGTGTTCCGTCCACACATCCTTCAGTCAGATTCTGCCAAACATTCATTCTCCAAGAGATCAAAATGAAGCTGTTTTACTGCTGTATTTAGAAACACCACTCAAATGGGTGACTGCAGTTAAATTTGTTTCTTGGTTTGAATCTGAAATAACACATTAAAACACCAACAGAATAACACTGGCTGCAGAATTGCATTTTGAAAATGTTTAAGAGGAATTCAAAGCTTCAGTTCCCTGAGGGAAAAGACTGTATGACATCAAGAAAAGCTACACTTTAATAATCCATCTACTTATTTTGTATTTATTTATTTAGAGAAATACATTAAATACAAAATAGATCTGGATCTATTCATCATCGTCATTGTTATTGTACTTTAAAGCTGTGGAAATGATCCCATCACAGCTCTTTGGATTTTTTCCTAATACTGCTGAAAAAATAACAAGTTGAATTGAAATCCAGATGGCACTTATTTTAATCTGATTCATTTCATTTAACGATGTTAAAGATAGTGTATGCAGCATAAGCATTAAATCTACAATATATTCCTCATAAAATCACAAAAATCTTTTAACATTACTGTAAAATGATGCTTTGAAGTGATAAAAAAAAACCCAAATAAATAAATAGGATTTATTTCCCAGTCCAAAACATTTATTACAAAAAACCCCAAAAACTTCATCACCATCATTATCATGATCAGGTAAGTAGATACTTTGATAGCTTCAAATAGCTCCATTAATTACTTTGAGTAGTTGGTAATAGGTGAAAATGTGCAGGAATTCACATTTTCTGAAAATGTTACAACATTTCTGATACAGGTGGCTATAAACCTGACTAAAATCTACTTGAACTCATGTACTCACTTTAAAACCACACTGTGGGACTATTTTCAATATGTGGGATGTGGGACAAGGATAAAAGTCCAATGTAGTCCCTTCCTCCTGCCTGCCCAGAAGCATGAAACACGCAGTCTTTCTGCTGTTTGTTGTCAATATTTATGTGTCTTATAAAGACACATAAATGACTGTTTGTTGGAGACACAGAAGGAGATGCCTGCAGGGATCTACACGGTTACACTGGAACCCAAGTGACTGAGCTGAGCTCACACAGTAGAATCAGGCCGATTATTCAATCATTTTCCTGCGTGGAGGGATTTATATGAGCTGAGAGCACATGCACACACACGTTAAGCATCCATCAGTCCAGACTGAATACTGAGATCACTTACCAAAGCTGCAGCACAAATCTAATAAAGCTTCCATTATAGCTGCCTCTTTTCAGCTCTGTCTGTCTCCCTCTCTGTCTCTCTCTAGTGAGTCCACGTCCAGCTGGTTTTATTCACATTTTCAATTTGAGCATAAAAACAGAGTGGAAACAAAAAAATGTGCCAAGAAATGTGAAATATTGCAATAAAAAATGTTATCTTAGAAGAAGGTGTAGGTCTTTGGTGCATCCTGAAAAAGCGTGTGAATGTTTGGACCAATAAGTAGACTGCTATATTCACTAAATAATACCAGAAACAAAGAGAAATAACTTTGACAACTGGATCCAGACCAGAGGTTTTGTTCAAAGGCCAAAGGCTAAACCAGCCTCAAGGGTTTTTTTTGTTTGTTTTTTTTTTTTTGGACAAATTACCTCTCATAACACTAGTGGATGGAAGCAAACATAAATTTGGTTTTCTAAAAATGTGCTCATAATTGTAGATACATTTGTTTCTTTGTCTCTTTACCTGTGCCTGGTTGTCTGTAGATCTGTAAAGTAGCAGGAGTTGGTCTTCTGCGACGAATCTGAGGTAAACACATAAAAATACAAAGTCATTTATTTTTTAACCAGTTACATTGCATAAGACTTTCCCTTATCCCACTGATCTGAAACCAGAGATGTGAAAACACTTTCTTTTTCCAATAATTACAACACAATAAGTAATCCCTGCTTGTCCACTAGGCCTGCACAGCATGAGGAAAATCTGCACTTTGTGATGACGTTGTTTGTTGAGAGGACGCTATGATTTGACATAAATAAGCAAGCTGTCCTCCTATTTTCCACCAAATTAACACCCAGCACGTGAAGCATGAGTGTGTGAAATAATTAGTTTTTTTTTCCAATTATCGCACATATTTATATTACCATGATGATAAAAATGTGATTCATCAGTCACCATCACTGACCACTAAAAGCTCAGTTAAAACACCTACTTGAAATAACTTTCTTAAATATTAAGTTACAATAATTTCCATAACTTTGTGTTAAACTTTTAGTACTGTCTAGTACTTCTTTGAAGCCATAACAACTACATGCAGACAGTACCACAATGTGCAGAGTGCTGTCATACAGAAGGAAACATGGAGGCACCAGGAAAGCAGCGTTTGTTGTTTGATTTTTGAAGGTTAATTATGTAATAAACTGCCCAGTCAAAGAAAGTCACATACTCAATATTTCATCGGACTTCAGTTTTGACATCAGGATGGGAACCTTACAGCAAAGTCAATGGATGACACAACGTACATTTCTGTCTGGTCAATAAATTTGTGGAAATAATAATAATAATAATAATAATAATAATAATACATACATACATACATACATACTTATTTGTATTGTCATCTTGGAATATGTCTGTGTCATCAGGGAAGAAAAAATCCCCTGGTGTTCAGACCTGGGCATTCACTATACTCAGGTTCAGTTGACCTCATTTTATGGACACATACATAACGTTACTGAACCTAGACCTGACCAACTGAAGAAACCCCAGATCACAACACTGTCCCCATAGGCTTGCACTGTAGGCATTAGGCATGATGGGTAATCACTTCATCCACCTCTCCTCTGACCCTAATGCACCTATCACTCTGGAATCTGAACTCATCAGACCACAGGATCTTTTTCCATTGAAATACAATCCATCTTTATGCTCTCTATCAAACTTATGGTTGTTTAAGAAATGGGATGTCACTCATTGCATCAGTTAGAGTTAAAGAACCTGTTTGAGCTAAAAAATATTCATCACTGCAGTATTATCTGATGGAATCCAGGTGTTTGTTTTTTTTTGTTCTTTATTTTATTAATTGAAATTTAGTGAATCTACTGCTGAAGGTGCCCTTGTTACAGCTAGTACTGCTTTGTTCAAACTCTCCTTTTAGAAATAATGGGCCTTAATGCTGAATGCTACCTGCAATAAAATGGAAAAAAAAACATAAAAAATTTGTCATTTTGACCTACTGTAGAAACACTGTAAATATAAATGTTTCATTCTTGGGAAACATTTACACACTACACACTAATGAATCCATTGCTATGGATATTATATTCAGTTTCTGCAGTGAGATCCCATTAAATCACCCTAAATCATATACATTGGACATTTAAATCCATGTGTAATGGAAACCAATGGATTTGAGGACACAAATGAAGAGAAAGAGAACTAACTTTTTGTTTGCTTTGTGACATGTGTCATGTCTGTGTTTCCACAAGTTTCATGTCTGAGCACCTCCTCCTGAAAATAACCATGTGTTCAAACTTTAACTTACTGAAGAAGTATTCTACTGTTTTTTAAAACAAAAGAACAAACAAAGGGAACCTCTTCACCACACTGAAGGAATGTAAATGTTGATTATCACCCTGTTCCCACTGGGTTTACAAAGTGGCATCACATAAAACCATTACTGTAATTTATTTCAGACTCTTGGAAATGCCAACATTTTCCAGAACAGTACTCCCCAAACAGTCACACTGAGGCCCTAATCTGTCACTGTTCATTAGTGGCTCCCTGGGAGAGAAATGGCTTCCGCTTTCCAAAGACCAAACAGTTCATAAAGACGTCAAACTGAGCAGCAGTAAAAACTTTTATTGACATTTGTAAACTTGTGTGAAACACCAGGTTGTTTATTTTCAGTGGTGGCATTCAGAATCTGGTAAAGGAAATGTTCTGTACCTTTAAGAAATTAAGAGAACTGTGTCTTGGTATTTTCCACATTCATTTAATAAAGCCCTAGTATTCACTGATATGTAAGACTTTCTCAGTAAGACGTCTTACACCCAGAAGAGGACGGGCGTGAACTTTAAACGTCAATTGTGTGTGACACAAGTAGCTAAAATTACGTCATTTGACATTTCTACATGGTGCTTGTCAAGTAAACATGGAAGTATGGATGGGTGAAAATATTCATCATGAGTGAAAGATGAAGAAAGAATGACTAAGTATGATATTTTACAACACTTTAAACTCTGGGATATGCTTGAATTACTTCACAAATGCAGAAGTTGGTTTTAATTGATGTGTAATTTGGCGTTAAAACAGTTTTTAGGGCTTTACAAAGTTGCATTTTTCTTTAATCATGTGCTATAAACAAACACAACACGCTATAATGATATTATGACACTAAATTATAGGTGAACCAACAAACTTACTGTAAAATACACCAAATACTTGTGCTTCGTTTCTCCATTAAACACATACTGTGTCAGCCTGACGCACAAACAGTAGCGACCTATGCACACACACACATACATACACTCACTGCTGTGCACCCCTACACAGAAAATTCCTGAGATGGCTCACAAGATCACAGATAGAAAGCCCCCTATTCAAATCTGACATGCATGAACCCACACACATATGGCTCAGATCCACTCACATGTTCGGCAGCCTGCGGGTCCAGCTGTCCCTGCAGCGGAGGAACAGCAAACTGGATCTTCTTCGGACTGCTGGGCTCCATTATTACTGACTGAGAGGTAGAAAGAAAGACAGATGGAAAGAGAGAGAGACAGAGAGACAGTGTGTGTATGTGTGTCAAGGAGGGAGGGAGTAGAGAGGGAGGGAGTGGTCTTCACTCACCCAGTGGGTCCATTATCACTAATTGACAGACTTAGAGAGAGAGAGAGAGAGAGAGAGAGAAGAGTAACCTCACCACTGCAGCATTTTCCAAAACATACTCTATGTAGAAGGCGAAAGGGTCATGATATCAGTTATATGGACATTATTTCTTAGATGAGGTCATAGAAGTGTTTACAGCTTCATCTTTTAAGTGTAACAAAACCTCCAAACCATTTTTTTTCTGCTGCAACCAAAGCTATGTAGGTCCAAATCCTGATATTTTTGTGCAAATAAATACAATATGTATGACTTTAAGTGAATGTTTTTGGAATACATTTCAAGTTGCGTGATGTAATTGATGAGAAAAGTTTAAAAAAAAATGGAATAAATTTAACACACTTGCATAAATTAAAACTTTTTTTATCATTACAATATTTCCTCCTTTTTTTCTCTCAGCTGCAGTTAGGTACCAGGCCTTTCTTTCTTTCTAATTGCTTAACAGAGCTTTTATTTTGTAAACATTGACTTTTTGTCACAACTTTATATAAAACACACACACACACACACACACACACGGATGCGCTAACTGAGATTAGACAATGCATCAGGTAAATGATTAGAATGAGAAACTGTTAAAAATAAGTGGATTATTTAATTGAATGTCTTAAATTAAACTGGCAGATGTGAATATCATGCTTAAGTTTGCACAAATTGTTTTATACTTTGCCTCTCTGTGTACTTTATATCCTAAAGCAATTAAAAAACATAAACACTATAAAATAGAGTTGCACATTATTGTGTTTAATTATGTAATGTGAACTCACCAAGGAGGATTAAAAACACAAATCTGTAAAAATCCACTCTGGACATGACCTCAGTATTGTCAAATCTAAACTAGATGCATACATTATTTCTTTTTTTTTTCTCCAAAGTTTTTTTATTGAATTTTTATATTGTAACAAACATAACTGTACAATTGAATGTACATAAATATAACAACATAATTATGTAATCCCACTCTAACAGAGTCCCAACCCTAATGCACCTCATACTCCAACGATATATAAACTCATACATCCAAAATTAATACAGAAAATAAAATAAATTAATGAATATCAAAAATATTCTTAGCTACAATGAGAAGTTGTTTGTGTCCATCTTTTTAATATATGATGACACAGGCTGCCACATTACATAGAATTTGCTGCATTGCCTCTTGTATCTTATTTTCTCTAATTCCAGATAATTCACAAGGTCTTCAATCCAGAAGTTGAATGTCAGTGGATTTCTACCTTTCCATTTCAGTAGAATGAGTGAGCTATTAAAGTTGTGAAGGGAATGATGTTCTTAAAATTCTGAGCTGGTGAGGTGTGTATTCTGTGGAATCACTCCAAATATTGCAGTGAGTAAATGACTTTGGGGTTCCAAAGATCTCTGAAAGAAATTATACATTGATTGACAGAAACTGCTTAATCTGGTGCAGACAAAACATGTGTGAAAGATTTCCTAGTTCCATCTGTCACATTTGGAGTCAGTAGTCAACTTTAGTTTGGCTAGTTTTGCTTTACACCAGCCCCCCCCCCAGTTTTTCTCTATTTTCATGACATAGTTTTGATGCCACTGAAGACATCAAAACTATGAATGAACACATATGGAATTATGCAGTTAAAAACAGTCAAATCAAAAATCAAATCAAATTTTATTTATATAGCGCCAAATCATAACAGAAGTTATCTCATGATACTTTACATACAGAGCTGGTCTAAACCAGACTCTCAAGCTAATTTACAGAAACCCAACTGAATCCTCCAGGAGCAAACAGTGGAGAGGAAAAACTCCCATTTAACAGGCAGAAACCTCAAGCAGACCCCAGCTCCTGGTGGATGGACGTCTACCTTGACCAGCTGGGGTTAAAGAGAGAGGGTAAAGCAAGAGAAAGAGAGAGAGAGAGGAGGGGGGAATAGGGGTAGACACATGGATGCACAGCAAACAACGACAACCCAGCCGATGGGTACATGAGAGGTGTCGCCGGAGACAGGAGAGGAGCAGGACCACAGTGGATGGAAAGATGGGGCGTGAAGCTGGAGGCAGGAGGGGAGCAGGACCACAGCAGGAAAAACCTGGGAAAACCTGTGAGGATGTAGAGCACAGAGACTCCGGGGAAGAAGTCAAGTCAGTAAC
>JAPQRQ010036984.1:0-32102 GCA_037367365.1 Apogon talboti | reverse complement strand
GAGGAGGAGGAGGGTGGGGGTCCTGTGGTCTGTTCATAGCAGTTTGCATTTCTTCTCTTTTTTGCCTTGTGTGATAAACCTTTCTTTTTTAAAATAAAGTTTGTTTTCCTCCTATGTTTTTGCAGATTATTTATTAATTGCTTTAGCAGTTTGAGAGTGCTCTAAACACTCACTATCATCCAGCAAAAAAATTTCCCAAAACTCGGTTGTTGCTATACAAATCACATTCTCCAAATCCAAGAATTTCATTGCATAAACTGCCTAAATCATTAGCCCAGCTTGCTTTTCCCACACTGGGTCCCTCTAACCCAGCTCTTTATTTTCAGGGGATCTATGTAACCCTTTAAAGGGAGCTTAAGAAGCTTTCCAAAACATTTCTTTGATGTGAGCAAGCCAGGCTTCTAGTGGCAGCATTAGAACAGTCAAGATAAGGTGAGCTGTGAGCGAGTGATATATGACTTGCACGGATACTTTCAAACCTAGCTTAAGCAATTTCACAGCAAGCTTAGCTCATGGGACCGGCTTGATATGCTATACACACAATGATGAGACTGGAAAAGTTCACTTGCAGTCTAACATTTGCTTTCTGTGCGACACGAGTCTTTATAATGATAATGTTGCCCGAGTTAGAAGCCTTTGTGGATTTGCGCTGACTGTTGTAAATAGCATATCACACAGAACAATATATTATAGGTGCACTCTTTCATGAAACTATCATGACAACTCCAGAAGTATTTTCACAGAGGTGTAGAGTTTCTTCACATTAGGAAGTATTTGAGTTAAATTGGACACTGACTCTTTCTTAAGTAGATTCCATCTGTCTTGGGCTTCAGGCCCTTGTGATTTTAAATGAGCTGTTACAAAGGCAGAAAAAATAATGAATCCCAAATCCATCTGCACTACCCCTCCCCAGCTGCCCACAGAGCCAGTTGTAAAAGCAAACAAGCATTTTTAAAGGTGTAAGGAAGTAAGGAAAACATAAGCCTAACTATTTCCTCTAAATGGATTAGACTCTTAAGCGAGGCCTGAATTTTTATCGCCCAAAGTGCCATAAAAATTAGGCATTTGGATGCAGGTTGTACATACATGCAAGAATGTATGATGGATGATGTTAATGATACCACATATTGTGATACTTTAATGACTTTGCACAGTGTTCAGTCTCAAAGGGGCAGTCTACCGAGCTTTATTTCTAATATACTGGGATCAGCACAGAACCACAGCTGAACAGGGATAATTCAATGTGTACATGTTGTTACACTGCCAAATCATAAAGTATGTTGCAATGTTTAAGCCATTAGTGAGAAGAGTCGGAGTAAAAACTGGATTGTTGTCAACATTTAGGAACCTCTGGGCTTGTATACTGCATACATTGACGTGAACAAAAACGAAAACCTCACACCTCTCTCATTGCTCTTGTTTTCTTTTTATGATGTGGCCTCATTTTTTTGCATAATACAAGAGGAATATTAAAACTTAGGTGCCTGTAAATTAAATATATTCTCTCCAGGCAGTTTTCCCCTATTAATTTCCATTCCCCACTGCCAAAAGATGGTCACTGTGTTCATTCTTTCCATCTGATTAACACAGATTGAAGTGGATGCCAAAAACCAGGTATTGAAAGAAACATCATCCTCTAGTCATCAAAGATGTAGTTTTTCAGGAGTTTTATCACTATTTAGAGCCATCCATATTTGTAGAAAATATAACCCCCATGCTCTCAGAAGGCGCATCACGCCAACTATCATCCTCTCAGAGTAGGTCAACTCCAAAATGCAATCAGAGCTTGATAATCACTGACACAAGCCAGCAGCCATTTGGAGATGGTTCAACAAAACACTCAACAAGCACTGCTGCTACTCCCCTGACCACTACCAGGGAAAATCATTGACAAGAGCAAATCAACAACCTGCACAGGCCAAGTCAGAGAGCAGCACACTTTTTTACAGAATAAAAAAATTTAGGAAGGTTTATAAGTTACCCTGTACAATCAGTTTTCCTCTGGAGATCAGTAATCGTCCAGATGGACTCTTCTTCTGGCTACATTCGTGTATTTTCATCATGGGGTTATTGTGGTTCACAGAGAGAAATGATACCTGTAGAGTTGCTAATCAGGTGCAAATTGGTTTCAGTTTTAGGCTTAAACTAGTGAAGAATTGAAACTGAAGCTCTCTGTTGAGTCCCAAAAAAGCCTTAAAATGCAAAATATTTGTGGATGATTAAAATGTGAGATTGTTAATGAGTATAATTTAATGTTGATGTATTTATGTATTTTTCATTCTTTGTTATCTTTGGTCTGTATAATTTAATAGATTAGAACAGGATAACCAAAAATAAGCCTTTGGTTTCAACTTCATTCATTTTTCAGTTATTGACTGAGTAATGTGAGGGTTCGGTAAGTTGTGATGAGTTGCTCTTGATGAGAACAATCAGCAGAAGGGAGATTGATTAACTTTGGAGAGCAGTCAAACCTTCCTGTCCAACTACACACACCACAATACAACACACTTTTCTCAAATGCTAAGTTACTTCTTAGCTAATCAGAAATAACTACATAACTGCTCAGTATCTGACATACTAAGATAAATATGCATGAAATATAGTGATTTTAAGACACTATTAACATTAAATTTGTAAATATGTGTTTCATAAATGTGTACATAGTTATTCACTTTATTTAATTAAATTGTGAATTATATTTATTACTTTGTTATATTAAAAATATCTAAATGAATGTATGAATTAAATGAATTAACTTGATCTTCAATCTTATTACTGTAAAAAAAAGATGTGAAATAATCTTTGTTCTTTGTGTGTGAGATCAAAATTATATTCTTAGTTTAATAATTCACTGTCTCAAAAAGAGGAGAAATAACATGGTGCATAAGAGAGGCAGTTTTTGTCAATTATGACATTAACTGATAATACAGGAGAAAGATTATAATGCCAGAATGTAAGGGTTGTGTGAGTTTGATAAGTGGCCTTACATCCACCTAGTAGCCCTGGGTAGTGAGTAAAAGCCAAAGAAAGTAGATAACACACAACAGCTGTGTAAACCTTACTCTCTGTGGCCTCTCATCAATAGATGTCAACTCATCCTCTCCCAGTGTTAGACAGAACAGTCAATGCTGCTAAATATCTGGAGATCTCCACTGGCTTTAGCTGCTATTTGGAGAGTACACACCTTTGTTGGTGACCAAGTTCTACTGGGCAAAGCAAGCAATAGAGATGTCAGTTTTATTCCGACTATGACTATAATTTACACCTGGGGCAGGTTTCATAGGTGTGTTTTAGACTGATCCATATAGGGTTAAACCAATTTGAAGTTTTAGATTTCTAAGAAAGAAAATGTAGATCATAATTTGTGGTTAAGTCACAGTAACAATTAGAAATACAAAGCCCTAAAGGGGGATAAAAGTAGTCTCAAAAGCAGAGGGAAGTCAGAACCAGAACATACGTAGTTCCACCATAACTACTGACGAATCAACACCGTATCCACAGACTGTGTCACTCACTGAATACAGTTTGGTAACACACTGAATATTTGGTATTAAGTTTTCTTCTTCAAACTAAAACTCATAGTTGGTTATAATGACAGTGACGATAACACTGTCTTATGATCTTCACCAGCTCCATCAGGTGATAGTTTACATCATAACTCATCATAACTTAGCTCAGTGAACATGATACCATAACACAATAACTTTATACCCTCATAAGCATCATGATAAAACTCACCCGAGTCGAAGAAACACTGCCAAGTCAGCATCAAACTCCATTCTTTTCATTTAGAGCTGTGTCCAGTGGTGAAAACCACAGTACTTCTAGCTTTTATCACTTTGTCAAAGTCATCAACTCTAAAAGTTGTTTCTTCATGGTTCTCATGCCATCTTATTGTGACGCTTTGGTCAAAAGCCATGTGGTGTTAGTTTTCTTCATTACTCCCTCTAAAGGTCACATAACTCCATCTGATCATGGCTGTAAACATATCCAGTACATGTCTCGACATTTTTGGTCTAACACCTTCTTTATTCTTCATTCTAAACATTAGAATTTTAGGTAATTTTTTAATATTTGAAAGGAAAAATACTAAAAATATGTTACTTTATCAGTGATACTGTAAGTTAACTAGGTTGAATCTGACTTCCAGAGATATGGAAGTTAACAACATACAGTAAAATAGCAAGTAAGTACAGGAGTGAAGTGAAGTGGTGGCACAAACAGCCATGTTTTTTCATTTTACTTTGTTACAGTCCAATGTAATTAATCCTACTTAAAACACTCAAGAACTAATCAGCTTTGTACAGATACATTTAGAAATCCATTTGAAGATTTAAGCTTTAGTCTATCTCTGTGACACACTGGCCCCAGCTTTTGGGTCTATAGGCAAATATGTTTTATTGATGCTGGAACTGAACAGGAAGGAAAAGTTCAACATGGCTGGAAGAAGAGCAAATCCAGTCTAATTTGAAGATAGCTGACTTGGCGCCATGCGGTCTTACTTTGATGAAGTGGACTGTTTTGGTTCTTTCACAGTGAAAAACAGTCAGAGGATTTTGGGTGTCAGGGGATAAAAAATTGGTCGCAGATACCAAAAGGATCAAAGATGTACATGAACACTTTCCTACTAAACTAATGACCTCACCAAAGCTGTCAGCTTACATGTTTTACACAATTTTCCATGTTTGCTTTCACTTATAAGGACTCGCAGGACTCCATTTAAATACAGAGGATGCATGGATGGGTCAGTGGACATGCTCATCTACAGTAGCTCACTAAACCTCTGTATTTAAGTTTTATTGGCATCCAAGAGGTCACATACAGTATGTTGTCTTCTTCTACCAGGTGAACTGACGCACAGATGAAATGAGAGGGAGTGGACGTACGCTGTATTTACACCATATGAACAACTATGAAGAATTTGTCTGATGTTAACTGCTAACAAATCAGATTGGTTTAGCTTTTCATCATTTTGCTTATGTTACAGTTTGACACAGTGTATAAATGTGTATTCCTCACAAGTCGAGGTAAATGAGGAAATCATTTGTTAGATGAACCTCTGCTACTTCAAACCTTGGCCACCAAAGTTGATGATGACAGAACGCTAAAACACAACCCATGAGGGAAATTTTCCAGCTTTTGTGTGTGTGTGTGTGTGTTCGTCAAGATTTGTATAAGCCTGGCATCTGGTTTTACAACGTGGTGTTTTTCTTTCCACGTGCTGCTAACCATGCTTTAGATGTAAGACAGTGCGGCACTGGCAGCAAAAGGAAAAGAAGGTTTTTGGGTTCTGGTGTGAAAAATTTATCTTGAATAAGGCAAGAAAGACTCATGTCAGATGTGTTTGCAGTCGGCTTATTTCTGCTGGATTAGTCGTTCTCTTTGATGCATCTTTCTCTGATGTTTTGTGCACATTTCAGGTTAAATCACTTAGATCTAAAACTTCTCCTAAACTAAAACTGAACTCAGAGAAAGCAGACCCACACTAAGGCCAGGAGTCCACTTTTCTCCTCTTACCACAATATTATTAAACCACAAACAAACCACAAATTATGGCCTCTGCTTCTTTTTTTTTTTTTTTCCTTTTTGTTAGACTGTGCCACCATAGGTTTTTTTTTATTATTATAGTGACTGTTATCATGTTAAGTTCTAAGTTAGATGAAACTTTTGATCAATCTTCTCCAAAATTTAAGGGGCTTTTTTAAAATTTTTTTAATTACATCCTACATTTCACAAACATCTATGTAGTAGTTTTTGTGTAATCATGGACAGGTCGCATAACCTCACAACAGATTTGTGAGTAAACATTTGGAAACATTGTTCTCTTGCTTACTCAAAAGGCATATGTGTTGTCTTCTCTAATACCTTGGTAATCTCTTCACACAAAACAACCTGACCCACAGAAGACAACACTCGAAAAAAACATCCTTTCGTGAGTAGAGGATGAATTCCACATCTTGTCCTCTAAGTCTCCTGAGTTGAAACTTTGATGACCTGGCATAGATAGCCTTTATATTACTGTCAGTCTCTCTGACTAGTGTCATCCATACTGTTATCTTAGCCGTTCGAGGATTAATATACCTTTTCAAGTTTAATGAGATAAGAGACCTGGGGGAGTTGTCCTCCTGCTGTGTTCAAAGACCATCCGGCTTTAGGAGCTGCTTTATCTCAGCCACTGATTGACCCGGCTGATAGGTGATACTGAGGAACCGCAGTGGCCCGGGGAAGTGGCCTCTCCTCTGAGGAGATGAGGACTGGCAAACTTGGCCTCTCCTGTTTGTGAGAGTCCCATCAGTGGGGCTCTGGCGTCCATGAGATGCCGTCTTTTCTCTTTGATTCTTGCGAGCAGGCACTTTTACATGCCTACCTCCCTCACACCGTCAAATCCAGAGCCCATAAAGTAAGTCTGCTGCTCTCCAGCTAGTTGGACAGGACGTGTTTGTAAGTGTTGCCTGAATGCAACGCCAAGCAAAAAGACACCCCTAGGGCTCGTAAGACTTGTGATTTCTCCTCCAAGCCCATGCCAAGAGACTGTTTTGAGTGAGATTCAGCTAAGCTCCACTATGATTTTGCCATTTGTGGCTTGTGACCATGGACCCCTGGGGTTTGTCTCATGATCAAATAATATGTGTTAACAAAGAGCTTAACAATAATGGATACAAAGTGAGCTGATGTCTAGAGTAAATTAAAGTAAAATAATAATAATTACACATTTCAGAGCAAAATAGTTTCTCCAAAACATTCAGATTACTTCCACTTTCGGGTTCTGAAGTATGCAATCATCCAACAAATACTCTTTCTGTGTGACGGAGGGACGAATCCTCTCTTGCAATTTTGTCTTGTGGTTAAACTTTTATATCTCAACATGTTCCAGGAGATTTAAGGCAGAAGAAAGCATGGTATGAGGAATGCAGCCTCAGGGAACATAGCTCCAGGGAAATATTTTTCAAGGAGGGTTTAAGGGCTCTCTCATTATCACTATATATTGAGAGAATAAAATGAGGGCCCCTGGAAAGGTCCCCAAGGCATCTGCATGCAAGGGAGTTGATTGTCCTTCAAGCTACGCACTATATCACAGGCTAATCTCTGAGGGAAACATCTGTGTGTGGATACAGGCACGTGTTGGTGCAACCGAGTAGCAGGTCAGAGACAGTGGGAAAAGCAGAGCTCCGAGCTCCATTAATGTCGCTGCTGCCATGTTTGCTCATCTGCACAATTTCCAAACAATGTCATCATTCAAATACACTGTGAAATGGATGTGTGAGATGACTAATATGGGAAGTTTTATATTAAACTTGATGCTATTGTCAAACTTGAACTCTGAGGCAGTAGTTGGGTTCTCTTTTTCTGCTGGAGACACAAAAACACCTTAACTTACCATGATGTTATTTTTTGTACTGATTTTACCACAAAATAATATGTCTTTAAATTTATTATCATTTTCTCTTGTCTTTTATATTATTTTTTAGCTTTTAAGTTATTTATGTTTTTTTATGTTTTTGCATCTTGACATCATATTTGTCCATTATTTTATTTTTTTTTACATTTTGTTGTATCTTTGCTACCATTTTCATCTTATTGCACTTTTTATGTTGTTTTTACATTGTTACATTTCTTATTTCTTTCCACCTCACATGACTTTGGTGCCGTTGACTCATCCACTATTTTAATTAGGCAGATGAATTCACATATCACATTATTGCCATGTATTTTACTCAGCTTGCACCCCAATAAAAACAGCTTCACAGCTTCACATTTTAGGTCCTGATTGTAAATTTGGCAAAGACATGAACTGCTTCAACATAAAAGCTCACTATGGTTCATAAACACATTCCCTTTTCACTGAATTATCCTTTTATCATTATTTACCAGGTTTTATGACATACACACACAAGAAAACAATTGCTTAAATGTAAAAATGGGTTTATAATCAAGACAACAGATTCAAGATTTCTGATTAAATACGTATTGAAATACATCAGAGCCTCTGCTAATGTTTAATATTCAGTATGTGAATGAAAGTGTAGAGAATGGAATTAAATATTTCTGTTATTGTAGGAGACAAATCAGAATAAGTCAGCTGTTGTTGCTGTTATGCTTCACTTTGGCAGATGTTGTTTATGTTCACTGGGACAATGACCAGTTTGCAAAAAATGTTCCCAGACAATAAATAAGCTTCAAAGAATCAAGTATTTTCTTCATGTGCTCTCTATATAATACACACATTTCATAACAAGGAATAAATTCCACAATTTCATGTTGTGTGACTAGTTTGGGTGGAGGCCGAACTGTGACAGATCCACAGTGCTACATCACAGTTTCAACAGAACAGCACAGTGTAGGCATTTTGTTGACTGAACATAACGCACCACTCATGTAATGTAAGAATCTGTTACCAGACCAGACCGGAATGTGTGCCCACACTGATGCTAAGAGTCGTGACAAAGCACTTCTTTTGACAAAGCGGGAAATCACCATACATGTTTGGATCATGTGATACAAATGCATCGGATGCCACAGATTGCAGCGGACTGAATTTAATGGCAGTTCCCCTCATTTTTTGAAGTTCAGCTGGCACTGCCACCTCATATGGCCTGGTGTTAATCTGCCATGAACAAGCCTGCATTATGCCAAGAGTCTCGTAGAAGTAAGTGGGAAACAGGTGGCCTTGACTCTCTCTCATTCCTGGTCTGAGTTCTAGCTTCAGGACGCAAACTTGGACAGCTCGCATGCTTGGGGAGAATTTCCTCCAAAGCCACTTTATTAGTGAAGGGAAATCAAACCTCATATATTACCCGACTATTTATATCTGTACATTTTGTGCAAAGAGACTGGGCTTAAAGCATGTACTGGCACATTTCACTGCATTCTGAACCAAAGGGATAAAGGATTTATGTCAAAGCTACTGTAAAGCGCACATTTGGTGGAGATATAAAAAAAAAAACACAAGGCATAAAGATTGTCACATAAGCAGCTGTGGTTATAAAATGAATGGGTAACATTATACTTAAGAAAAAACAAAGATCTAACACTGCTGAGGATGATTTGCACAGATACGGAGGAATTAGTGAATGGCAGTGTTCAGTTCTTCCCCTTGTACACTCACTTCTCCATTAATGTTTAAAGAGACACTAAAAATAAAATTACACAGAGAGAATATTTTATGCTACTCAAGCATAACCACATACTGTATAAAGAAGTAAAAATATGCGGTCTGGTTATTGTGCTGTGTAATACAACCCACTATGAAAGAGAGATGCTTGATTGCATAGATCTTCGTCATTTGAACACATCTTCGGCAAATAAAACTCTTATTGTTATACCTAAGATAAAAAGAAAACAGGGATATTTCTGTACATAAATTTTCCGTCTATACATAAAAGACAACAGACATTCCCTTCTGAAGGAATGTCCACATCATATCTTCAAAAGACTTTGTCTACTGTTATCACTTATATCTTGGCTGCAGCACAGAGTGTGATTCCATGGATTTGAAGAAATTGATAGCAGATTGTCTGCAAGTCTTCTTCTGGCACCGAGGTAATGGGTAGTAACACGTCACGAACGACAAAGAGGTAAAAAAAATCAAAGGCTCATTTAGTTCGTGATTTGATGAGGGTGAAAGATTCTGACTGTGTGGCCTTTTGGAAAACATTCAAGTGGGAACTTGAGGAGAGTAGGAAACGTGTTTTGGTTCTATATTCAGACGGCCCCGATGTGAGTTACAATTTTAGGTTAGAGTTTATTTGATTGGCTGCTATATGAGGAAAATCTCTTTTATCCCCTATAAATGCAAAAAGTCACTGGCAACTGCAGAAAGCGAGCATTTCTTGAATGATTGCTAGGCCCTCTGCATCATTTCTGCACAGGTACTGTGTTGTAACTCCAGCATGTCACACTAATAGACACAGTCAGGTGTCAGTCAACAATACCCAGACAGCCTGGGGAGTCATAGCAGGTCCAATCCTCTGGTGCTGCACTTGGACTGAGATGAGAGAGCAGCGGGAGAAGAAGGAGGTCTGCTTTCCATAAAGTTCTGGTATCCTGTGAGGCAACTTCACTTCATAATCATAAATCGTCTAAATGGAAATTGGGGGTTCGTCATAACCCAGCATAACAGGAAAGTTTCAGAATCAAAAGATGGAATGGCAGTTTAATATCAGAGGAAAAATGTTAAATTTCCCAAGGTTTCTCTTCTGTTTCAAGTTCTGCAACAAGAAAAGTCAAGCTTAAATGTTTTGAGTTCAACGGAAGTTCATTTAGTGAAAGCCATTCTCTTTTCATGATGGACATATATCACGTCTCTCTCCCTCAGAACTAATGGGTGTAAAAATGCTGATATGTGTGATTCTGTTTATTGTGCGTCCATGTGATGACCTAAGTCCTTCATATGTCTCCTGGAGGCTGTGAACGACCCAAGTCCCCAGCCTTTCCATGGGTTGTGCTTCAGCCAGCTCCAGCCCATGCGTGTAATGCTGTTTGTAATGAGAAATCTAAACAGGGAACAGCAGTGAGGCATGACAGGAATGTGTTTCCATTGGAGAGAGAAGAAAAAAAAATATAAGAAGAAAAGTTTGAGGCAGAGATGTGTCCAGAAGGAGCCCTCACTTGGGCCAAAGCGGAAGACTAATGTTATTGTACATTGGCTGTCACTCTGCCAGCCCTCCCTCACCAATTGGTTCCTGGTTTCCCTACCAGTTTCTCCCTCCCTCTTTCTTTGCTTCCCGGGTCTGTTTGCTCAGGTGGACAGTGACACAGTTCTCAATGAGCCCCAGTCGTCCCCCATCTGCACGCATGGTTGTAGACTGTGTCATCAACTCAGGGTCCGGAGGGGCCTGCAGAGAACTGGAAGTTGAAGCTCCAACCCAGGTTTACTCTGGGCCAGAGGGAGCAGGAAGCTGTGGGACAAACACTGGAAGTAAAAGGGGGGAAAAATGGAGGGAAAATGCAAATGCAGTGACATGAGGGGTAGGAGGCGACAGGGATATAGAGGAGGAGAAAAACAAGAGGAGAGAAGGAAAAGGGGTTAAAGAGTATAAAAGGAAACAAAGAATGAGTGAGAGAGGGAGAGATGAAAAAAATCCGACCACCCATTTTGAAAATTAGAGAGGGGTGGTTTTAGTCTGTGGAGGCTGTCTTGGTTTATGGTCCATGGAGGATGTCTTGAAACACTGCTGTTTAGAGTTTATTTTATCATGCCACGCCGTCTCAGACCCTCTGTCAGGAATCTCATTCTGCAAAGACTAATTACAGTGTAAACACTACATTAAAGTCCGTAGGCCACTCCGCTTCACTATTTACCTTTTCTTCCAAACAATCCTGACATCCCTGCACAGATTGATTTTGTCCACACAAAACCTCCTTTGCCTGTGTTTATTTGTTTTGAAACTGGCATGCAATTCATGCTGAAATAGATGGATACAGATTTTGGTACGAATGTGGATAACAGCTCAGTTTGAGAGACAGCAGAGTTGCTCCCACCTGCAAATGCAACTACATTTAACTCTAAATCTGAGAATAACCAGGTTTCTCCACAAAAAAAGAGTGTAAAAAATACAAGCATTAAACTTGCCAAACATTCAGCAGATACAGTCCATTATATAACTGGTGACTGTCAAAGCTGTCCAACACTCAAGGGAGGCAATCGAGCACACAACTGAATATTTCAGTCTTCATAAGTAAAAGAAAACCAGGAAACTGTGCTGTTCCCGGCTTCATTAGCACATGCATGGGTGCTGAGGAGTGGTCACTCAGTGTCAGTCACCTGCATGGCTGAGTCAAGGAACTTAATTACAACCACATGGGCCCAAAGGGCCGGAAGAGAATGCTTTTAAGGCAGCCGGAGAGTTATGGCCTCCCAGATCTTTTAGCATATAAAATAAACAGGGGAACTGCTACTGCGTGCGAGTATACTTGCATATGTCACTGTTTGTGTTTTTTGCATTTTATTTCTAATTTTATGATGACTGTAAGGCGTACCTTACTCCGATGGATTGTCTGACAACCACATCACATTTTTTGAGTTCAACTTACGGTGATTTGACAGAAAGTTACCACATGTGGTAATAGAAGAAGTACTGAGATCTTTAATTTCAGTTAAAGTAGCAAAACCACATACTGTACAAGTGTCACATATGTAATTTCACACATTAGAAGAGCAGAAGTATCAAAAGTCCCAAATGTAAAAGCAGTTGTTTAGTGCTGGAACAGATCTCATTATAGTGTTATTTTCTTCATTTATTGTTCTTATGTATGTGAGCAGCACTTTAATATTTGTGACAAGGGCATTTCATTCTGACTGATCTTAGGTTTAATAAGTAACTTGCTCACATAACAGTTCAGGAATAAAAACTCCAGTGGGGCTTGAAGTAAAAACTGGCATAGCAAAGAATAGTTACTTTAGGATTAATTTGTTTTGTTGGTTTATGTTATAACTAGTTATATTTTAATGGAGATTTGACTGAAAAATAGTACAATATTTTATGCAGCCAAAGAAAAATCCAACACCATCATTGTATTAAATCTAACAGTAGTATTATTAATGATACTTGTCTTTATGTATCTGCTTCAAAACTAGACTTAACTAAAAATGAAATGACTAGTGTTGGAGTTTGCTGTGTGATTGTGACACTGACACCTGAGGAGTGTTGATATTCAGGCTGGGCCAGCACACCGGCAGCTGCCTGGGAGGTGTAATAGGTTGTCTTACAAAGCATAGACAGGAAATGAACCCTGGTATCTAGCTTGAATAAGCTACATCTGGACTCAATTATTCATCGTGGTTGTTTTTGGCCAGTGATAAATGATTTAGTCACACTGCTGACACCATTTCTCAAGTACAAATATAGCTATGATATAAGCTCAATGAAAAAAATGTGGAAAATGTTGAAGTAATTCACCTGCAGCTGCGAGAACTATTTAATTAAAGACAAAGAACGTCTTATCATTATGGAGCAAGGTGATTGAATGTTTGTTGGGTTGAATCACCATGAAGTGTTCTCTGTTGCGTGATTTGTGTGTTGTTTCTATTGTGAGTAACTACGCTCTTAGACAATAAATCCACACTATGCCTTCTGTAATTTGAAAACAAAGTGAGCACACTATTATCCTTATCTTGACTTGATGATCTGATGAAGCTGATTTGAGTATTTTGTTGCACTTGCACACAGGGTGGAGAGGAGCAAAAACATTCAAATACCTTTCCAGGCCAAATCAAACACTGGCATTTTCTGGTGTGACCACAGGAGAACGTTTAATAGCTCCTTGGAGGTTATGAACTGTTGACAGTTAATAAGTCATAAAATTTCCCCTTGAAGAGGATGCTAGATTCCATCTGCAGGGCACCCAGTACAAAGAACCGGAAAATAAATATCTCGCTGTGGAAGTGGACTGGAATCTCTCAGTGGCTGCTCATGTCGAGTCTCTAGAGCATGTCCCTCAAGGTTTCCTGATTTCTAGACACATGGGGGGAAAAATGACCACATTACTGAGTAATTTTCCCTTAAAGTATGCCGACTTTTTTCACTTTTGCAGAATATTGGACCTTTATGTGGAGGCAGAGCATTGCAGGCAACTGACCTTCGTGATTACACCTCATATTATTGTACTTGTCATCTATTTTCTTTGGCCCTCGGGATGTTTGCCATGGTAACGGCACACAGTGGGCTGTCTGGGCTGACCCATGCTGTCCTCTGCATTTCCCAGCTCAGCTGTGATGAAGGGAAGTCTCTGCCCATGATCCCTAACCCCTGATGAGAAGGGTTCTCAATTTCAGCTCCAGGTCCTGGGCCTCATATCCCTCTCTGCTCCTTTGCCACCAACATCCCACCCCCACCTAACCACAAAGGGCATCCCTTTCAGAGTATAAACTGCTATTTTACCCAAGCTGTCCCTTCGGTCCTCTCAAAAGCCCTAGCGGTGGTCGAATGGTGCCGAGTCTGAGCCACATTTGACGTTTTGTTTAATGGTGCTTGCTATAGAGCATGACTTCTTGAGATCATTCCTGGACTTGATTTTTCCTGTCTTTCTGTTCAAAGTAGCGGTGTTAAGACTATAATTGCGCCGTACATGGTGCTGTGACAGGTGTAAATCACTGGTGATACAAAGTGGACAAACAAAGCTCCATGATGATGATGAAGCACAGCAGCAGATAGGACCAGGTTCCACACTTACATAATACATTTACAGCACAGATCCAACTTACATCAACTCACAAAACTTTTTCAGTTCAAGACATAAAAGATAAATATGGTGTTTCCAGAACAGATCATGAATTACCACACGCCTACATTTGAACTGACTCTTCCACCATCAAAACATTTCATTTTCATGGAATGCTGAAATGTCAATCACAGACAGCGACGGAATGTCAACAATAGTAGTGTTGTCTGGGCAGCAACTAACAGACATGTGAAACAAACTGTTTAAATGCTAACACGCATAAACAAACACATGACTGACTGACTTTTCCACTGGTGTTTCACATTGTTTCCATCACTTTGCAACTTGTTGGTTGGTTTTGACTTGTGACATTATGACATTTTCATTTTGTTATGTCTGTTGCATAAATTAAATTAAATTAAATTGCATCTTTTGTTGTTTTTGCCTTATTGTGTTTTTTATGACCGAGGCATCTCCTCTGCATTTCATATTGTTTTGGTGTGGTTGACATTTATATGATATTTACTCCTGAGAGCACTCCTCTTCTATTTTAATTAGAAAAGTAATTCATATATATTATTGTTATGTGTTTAGTTGACAATCCTGATGCTATATTTGGGAAACTCAGGCTGAGAAACTATGTATGCATGATAATATGGCATCATTTGATAAAAAATTTCAGGCAAATCTCATCGGTGTCAGTGCATACAGCACACACAAACGGACCTTAAGGCTTTTTTTTTAAATAATCACATTGTGTTGACAAACAACTTCAAATTGTGGTAAAGTGGTTTAATTTTTTATGTCACAAACTGCAATGAGTTTATAATACTGTAATTTTCTTTTTGTTAAAATTGGAAATTGGCTTAAAAATAGTATTGTTTAGGTAGTTGTATTGAACCCACAGTGTATCAGTATCAGTATTGAAAACCTCTAAATTGTACTCCTGATACAGGGAAGAGGAAATCAACAGAAAAACAGGCTCACACAGCTTCACCTGAGATTAAAACTAACAATGTTTTGGCTGACTCCTCTCAAATTTTAAGACATCCTTATCCTGGGATAGCCAGAGAAGAAAAGTTGTGTTTTTTATGTCCTGTGGGGTTGAAAGAAGAAAATCTATTTACAAAAGCATGAAAATATTTTATCACTAGCAGCAGGGGCAGGAGTGTTTTAATGACCTGATCCACAGGGCCCTGGCTGGCTGCAGGCTTTCTCAAACTGCAAAGGGCCCACTGGTCTGCCTGCCAGCCCTTGGGGCAGCATTGAGATGAAACAGATAAGATAATTGTCTCTAATGAAATCCAGATCGCTAGGTCTGTCTGGACTAGGACTAGCTGGGCTCTTTCTCCTTTTTTTCCCTTTTTTGAAGGGGCTGTTCTATATTGATCTTGAATTTGAAGAGAGGCTGTGGAAGTCAGTCGCTAATTCAATCCAGATCTCATGTACCAGCCCTGGTGGAGCTTTGATACCGTTTGAAGTTCTGCAAGCGAACACGCCACCTTCAGCCAGCTCAACCCTGTTGTCATGACAACCCTAATTATCTTCTTTTACGGCCTAGTTTTTACACAGGAAAGGAGCCATTATGTTCTTTGGGCATTTGCATATCTCTGGGGCAAGTGTTAAAGGTCAGGGAAATGAACCAAAATAACACATAATATGAATACAAACTTATGCATGTGTGAGAAAAGGTGACTCACTGCAACACTTAAATACTTTGGCAGACATTCCTTTGTTAAACATTTCTTCAATTACTTGCTTAAACATATGGACTCAAGGACACACTCCAAGTTTCTGCACTGTACTTTTTTTGAAGGTTGAAGTGAAAAGCCTCTGCGGTCTATTATATGTTATTTTGCATTGTCTTGCTAACTTTATTGTATAGTCCTCTTATGGTCTATTGTGCTTTTTTGTACTTTTTCTTTCTGGGCATCAAAACATTCGCCTTTCTCCGCTGAGACTCTATAAATTCCTCATCCAATAAAAAAAAAAAAAAGACAGAAAGAAAAAAAACACAGGAAAATTCATGCATTGTGCAATAATCAGCCTTTCTTCGGGTTCAGTATTATTTTATTAGTACTTTGAGTTTTGTCCTAAAGAAACAGCGGTCTAATCACAATACATTATTCATTCTTATAATGTGATAATATACTTGTAATACAAAATAAACACAGTGCTGTTTTTCCTGATGGGTTTCCAGTTGTGATCAGATGCAGCCCGTGGAAAGTTAATGTGCCACATGTATTTCTTTGCTCATGGATAATGTACACTGGTACCAGACTGTTTGGTTCAAAAACAGCAGAACATGACCCAGACTAAACTACTGCCTTCACATGCAAGGTAGTGTCATTTTGACATCTTGTTCATATGTTTTTAGAAAGAGAAAAATGACTCACTGCAAATCACCTGCATCAAAGTAAGAAAATGATCACAATGACTGGATGCGTTTCAGTTTAAACAAAAAATAAATAAATTCAACTACAGCTTATGACTATTTTATACAATAAAAAATGGTGTAATAATTAAATGTAACTGTCAACACTCCAACGTGTTAAATATAAAAATAAGCAGAATTATGTTATGTGTTCAATTCCTCCAAGTGGGAAGTACAGTGTTGCTCATAAAGTTGGAATAGTTTTATTTTCAGACACTTTCCTCTTTTTATTCCTATTTATACACATCAGTAATCAACTTTGACCCGGTCCCAGTTACACTTTATCTATCCAGAGTGAATCACATTGTCACAATCATTTCATAAGAGGTCGAAAAATTTTATTCCAACTTTATTGGCATGAGTGTAATTTCTGTTGCAAATTGAACTTGATTTTTATATCTGGAAGATGAGATATAACCAAAGATTTTAACGTCTGATCAAATATTTAAAGGATTTAACCACCAGGCGTTTAACGTTAAATCATTTAGCACCCGGATCTTATCACAGTGACCAGTGTGTGTCAGAACGTGAGGCCTTAAGTGTTGTCGCTCTGCCAGAGGTCACATAGAGCTGCGAATCAAAGGGGGAGCCAGAGGTTGACCAAACACACTGTTCTCCCACTGCCCTCATGTAAAACTATCTGCCAAACACCAGTGGTTCTCTTTGAACTTGATTTAGCACTAAGGTCACAAACAGCCCGTCCTCTTTTGTGGAGGATGAAGTCAGCACCCTGATGACACGCAGATACAGGACACAAGACGAGGTTTATGTTGTCTTACACGCAGATCGTTAGTGGCTTTTTAACAGGGTCTAATAAAGGAAAGAGTGGATGAGCAGACATACTCTACTGTTAGAGTTTATTCCTAGAGTTCATTATGTTAAGCACTTTTTCCTTTTTTTCTTGTCACATACTTGTTTTATAACCCTGACGTTGTTCTTGAGTCCAATTTTGACCCCATTTGACACTCAACAGAAGTAAAAACACCATGAATTGTTTTTTTTATGCCTGAAATTTGATGAGTTTTCCTACAGTGGCTCAAAATTAGCAAAAGAAAAATAGTAAAAACAGCACTGTTTCCTTTTGTACAGGGGCTCCACGTGTGCATCAAGGAATCATATTTGTTGAATTGGTATTAGATCTAATGGTGTGGCACAAATTGAAAAAAAAAATGTTTTTAGTGGATCCTAAAACTGTGAAGTTGTACATGTACAGCTTTATTTACCTTGTTATTCCCATTAAATTAAGAAAATTAATTAAATATTAAGGAAAAACTATTTATTTAGGGATGATAAACACTGTGTTGGATCAAATTGACCCTCAGAATACAGCATTATATTTAAAACACTGTTTTAGAATGTTAACATCATCACAGTTAGAGAATGTTCTTGCTATATTCAGTTTAAGTTAAAATATTTATTTTTTAGTTTTTATGTCTTAGCTAAAAAAGGACATGACATTGTATCCATGAATGAGTTTTGTGCTACACACCCTGCTCTGTCAAACATTCATTGAGGATGAGTCACCTATTTCTAAAACAGAACAACTCTGTGGTTGAAATACGGTACAGAGGGTACTCTTTAAATCATGTTATATTGATAATGAGAATCACATAAGATTTAAAGTAACATGTATATACAGTCTGTTAGTTAAGATGGAAAAATTAAAAATCAAAACATTCAGTCAATTTCTTTTTCTCTATTTTGCTGGTGCTGATATACATGTAAAATACATCTATAACAATTAAATAGATAAACATGAGAGGGAAAAACAGTGAAGTTGTTGTTCATATTGATACTTTTTTGTCATTTTTCCTTGTGTTGTTGGGTGGAAGGATCCAGATGCCACGTGTGAAGAGTCAGCGTCCAGCAGCGAAGCCCCTGCTGGGATATGACAAAATACAAGATGAGTCATAACATATATAGAACATTAAAAAATTGCCTAAAGCAACACATGTCGAAAGTAATCCTGTTTATTGGTCAGAGACTTAGTCTTTGGCACAAGAAAAGAAAAAATGAGCAGATTCTTTGCGCACAACAGCGAGGTGTGCAGAACAAAACACTGCTGCCTTCTAAGAAATCATCCAGTGTGAATAAAGTATTTAAGACGGCTCAGGAGGAATAAAGGGATCATTGTAAGTTGAGGTAACAACACATCAATTATAAGTGTGACATTAGAGTCTTGGTATTCAGTATTGATGGGATTGGTGGGCCAGCAGGTTAATGAAGGCAATGGGATTAATACCCAGGGAGTGGAGGGCCCTCAGGGCGCTGCATCATTAGAGCTCTATTAACCTACACAGTACAATACACAGGACCTGCATGTTCCCCTCGGTGCACCATTAGGGGACAAATTGTGCTCTGCCCCTTCCTCACAACCAGAAATTCACCTCAGACCATAAAGTTTCAGTTTTAAGCAGTAGTTCACAAGTAAAACCCTTTTCATGTACATGTGGCAGAATGATAATGGATGAATAATTGTCATGGAGTGAAATTTCACTATGTTTACGGACGTTTACCCAGACTGTGAGCTTTAACTCTGTGTAGTTCAGTTTCCAAAATAAGTGAAACACTCATCACACAGTTTACATTTTATAGTGACGTTTTCTTTTTCCCTCTTCCTTCAGAAAATAATCCTTTGTATTTCATGCTCAAATTGGGGCTACAGTTTTATATATACATATATATATATATATTCTCCATCTTGATTGAACATAAACAGGAATGTTTGAAATCACTACATTGGACTACAACTGCTCTCTACTTCATCTGTATGTTTATACTTCCTGTGAGAGGCCCTCTATTTATGGACAACTGAAGAACACAAATAATCATCCCCCTCAAGTAAAAAATCTGCTTTTATTATCTGCAAACTTTTGCAATGCCTTGTGTACGCTCACACTGCCTTCTGATTGCCTGTTTATTATTACAGTGTTTCTGCTGAGCCAATGGGGATCCGGCCAATTCCATAAGGTGCCAAGCCTTTTCCAGCCTTTTCTGTCTGTGACATCATTGTGTATTCCCCTAAAACACACTGATCCGTGTCTTGTCTGCAGCTTGGGTGGCACACATCACACGCAACAGAGGTTCAACACAAGGTGCACACATTTTGACAGTGCACTTCGGACGTGTAAAGGGCATTTCTGGTTTCAGCACACAATCAGATTGCGTACCTGAATCATGGCGTCATTCTTCATGGCCAATGTGCCTTTCACTGTGATGAAACACTGACCTGCTATGGCTTCACATTTTCAGTTGAAATATGTAATTTGCCAACTTAAACACCATGTGTGTCCAAAAGCTTTCATCCTGCTTTAAAGAAACATACATTTTACTTATTTCTTCTATTGTTTTCACTTTTATTATTATTTATTTCGTCTTGAGAAATTATGTTTTGGCACAATCTGACATCATTATTATTTTGTATTAAATGTACAGAAAAAAAAACTTTATATTGATATGTTATCTCAGAATATACTGAAAAGGGAAAGGAAGGAGGGAGTGAGGTATTCTAAATAATTGCGTTAACACAAAAGTACAGAATATAAACAAGTTGTCCAGGTTTTGGAAGATCAGGGGAGTTTGAGTTTATCTGAGAACAAGAACAAACCGTAATTAAATCAGTGAAAAGAGGAATCTGTCAATAATTCAGCCAAATGCTTTCAAACCATATATCCACTCACTCTCGACTGTTGTGTTCTTCTCATGTGTTTACATAAATCAGAGCTCAACAGGTGTCTGCACTGTTTCAGCTTCAAATGCAGCTGAACCTGTACAGAAATTTCTGTCATAAACTAGTTTTATTTCTTCACGCCAGGTAAAAACAGACAGTATGAGCGCCTGTTTCTGACCACGCCGTAGGATTTAACTTGAGGAAATATTTCTGGGAGCCAGCTTCGCATGTGTTTAAATCGATAATTTGGTTGATTTTTTTTTTTTTTTTTTTTACAGTAGATTAGCCAGTATAAGTTATTGTTTTTTAAGGAATCACTTGAGAAAACATATATAAAAAATGCTGAATTTTTGGAGCTCTTTAATGTAAAATTTAATTGCAGCAAATTAGCAGTTCAGATCTTAATAATAAAGCAAATATAATGCTATTGCGTTTTCTTGTGTGTTTTCACATTGTAAGGAGTAAAACTGTGCATTAGTTTGATTTAAGAGAGACTTTTTTACACAAGATTCATCTTCCACTTGCACCTGAGTTCATGGGGACAAAACAACTTGAATAATACAGCAAAATCCATCCATACGTTCTGCAAACTTCAACACTCTTTTCCTCTAGTGACTAGTGAACTGATAACGGCAAATACAAATACTGTTTTTATTATTCGCCGCAGATTGCATGGTGTAAACCTTAGGTCTTACAGTGCTGCCATGTGAAAAACCAGCTGCAGGTTCATTTTAAGAGGCGACTGAAGGTCAGGTATTTACAGAAACATGTGCCTGACTGCAGAGACTTTAAATAATATATATAGATTAAACAAAACTACAAAGCTAAAAGTTTATCAGTATCAATTTTGTCTCTTATTTTCTAACTTTTAAAAATAAATGCAAGTTAAAGGGGCGTGTTGCTAAAATAAAGGCAATCACACACTTGCAAAAATATTTCAATAACAGCAAATTAATGTTTTACTCTTTTCATTATTTTTATGTAAAATAAAGCATCTCGTTCACGTCTGCTTTCACTTACAGTCAATGGTGCACACTATGGTCTCTTTTAACTTAGATATTTTTGTGGACAAAGACTGATCTAATGTTTCACATGTGTATTAAATAAAATGCCCTCTCAACAAAGAACTACATTATAGATGTAAATGTATTCAAACAATCAGCAGAGCCCAGATGCAGGAGGCATGCACTGGAGCTGTCTGGTTCTGTTTAGCTTCTCCTCTGTTTCCTAGCCTCCAGTGCAGTAACTGTACACTGATTTTGTCTCAGTGCACTTCGCCTACTCCTGGATTTAATATTCACTTTCTGTGGCGTTGTTAAAGGTGTGCATGAAAACTGTGTGTGGGCCTCTGAAGGTTTTATTCCCGACCATTTCGCACTGGAAACCCAAATGGAAAATTGTGTAGTTTTAGCTCTTACTTGTAATCACTGAACCTGGCAGCCAAATCTGCACCTGCTCTGCTGTGTTGGGTTAAAGAAAAACAAACTTATTTATATCGAATAATAAAATCAGGTTTAGGTTGTCTCGAATAGGTGCAGATCAGGTTAAAGCAAAAGGCTCTAATAAAATTAATTATCTTTTATTTGTCTTTTTAACAGGGCCTGAGTACACTTGTATAAAAAGTAATTAAATAAACCTTAAAAGACACGTTAATGCAATTTAAGATCAATTGATTCAACATAAAATTATTTGTTTATTTATCAACCTGTCGTGCATAATTTATCACCTACCGCTGCGACACACCTATATAATGTATCTAAAAAGTTTAAAAATCGTATGGAGACAGGAAACGTATGTTGCAATACATGCAAAAAATTAAGAAAGTATTATTTAATTATGTGCATTCATTAATTAACCGCCAATAATAATAATAATGATAATAATAATAATAATAATAATAATAATAATAATAATACATTTAATTAAAATCAGGTTAAAATTGCAGTTTCAAATGATTTTCATAGTAATAATGCAGTCGTAGATTAAGCTGAAAATAACAGAATATACTTTTTCATCTTTTAGTTTTTCGTTTGACTTGTACTATTAGTCAGAGGATTATATGTGTCATACATTGCTTTTTCTCTCCAAAGAGCCGGGTGATAAATGTTCGTTCGTTTCTCAGTTACTCCCCTCCTATAAGCCTCCTCCTTCCTCCCAAACACACACACGCAGACACACACACACACTCACACACACACAGACAGACAGACACACAACTGTCTTCAAAGAAGTCTGAAACTTTGACGGCTGTAGGCCTGTTAGTGCTGCAAGTTTAAAGAAAAAACATCCTGATATCCCCGTATCATCTTACAGTTAAATAACACAGTTTTCTATGAGCAGCTCCACATCTTACATAACCACACAGTGCCCTGACTAGTTCTACACACGTATTCTTATATCCTACCTCGGTGTCGATGGAGTCAGATGCACGGTCGGATGCAGGTGGTCCTTCTCTTTTTTAAATCCGTTTTAATGATCACACCTAATGCATGAGATGAATGCACACCTCCAGACTGTTTTCGTGTCTGAAGCAAACGCAGCTCCGAGCTCTCTCCCTCTGCAGAGTAATGCACTGCACGGCCAGTCTCTGCACAGTCTGAACATCTGCTCATTTCACGTGACTTTCTTAAAAATACTAACATCTGTTCTAAATAGGTTTCATTCTGTGCCTCTGCATCGTGTCAATTGCCAACTCCTCTGCTCTGAAAAAAACTAGAGGAAACTTATTTAAGACCATAGGAGTTGAATTAGACACTGTTTTGCAAAGAAAATCCGCAGTTTTTTTTGCGACACATGCCACGACTGGACTCCAGATTGTGTTTTTTTTTTTTTGCACACTTAAAAATTATTTATCCGGCATTGAGCAAAATCCTTTACGTTTAAAAATGTGATCTTTTCCTCCAGGTTGTGTTTGTGAAGCATTTCTTCTCATTTCTCTTCCATGTACAGATACTTGCCTGTACCTTCCCGGCCTCCTTAAGTTTCATAGACATCTGGGAATTCCATACATGCCTCGCAAGTCAATTACACACCTTCAAACGGACACACGCTTTGATTTGGACAGTGAGAAACACTTTCCCAGATCACTGAGATCAATCACCGCAGGATAACACTATGAAAGATTTATTTAGTGACAATAATCAGGAATACCTTTCATGGCTGCATAACATCCACAAAGACGCTCCAAACCTTATCACGTCATCGTGTTTTACATTTTCAAATAGGATAAAAATCTGCAAAATAATAAGGTTTGTTCTTAATATGGATAATCGTGCGAATTATGCATTAAACGTTGCTTTATTTTGTCCTCATAAAATTATTGTTTTGCTGCAGAAAAATAATAATGCCAATAAAATTGCATGAAAATGTGATACTTTCATTGAATAATTTTGTCCAACAAAATGATTATTAACTGTGCATAAGTAACAGTAGCATGTGAGGAATGGCAGGTTGATGTGACCTCAGTTTAACTTATTTTCTAATAAGCCCAGTCCTTAATCCAAGTCTAAACAAATCCAGGGAAAGAGAGTCTCAAAGATACTTGCAGGCTTAGAGTTTGCAATTTTAATTAAAATGGAATTTTAACACAGTATAGACTGGCTTTTGTTTCTGCAGTTATTTATTTATTTATTTTAGCAGTTAAAGTTTTTTTCTGTCTTAAAACTGTGCGTTGAGACTGTATTCATCACTGGATTTATCTGTTTTACTTGTTAAGAAAAGAATTTGTCAAGTACTAAGCTTAGCCTTTTATTTTTTCACTTTTTGGATTAAAAAAGCTGCATGTTTCTGTTTCCCTCCCGCTTTTACTCGAGCCAATAATAACGCCATCTGTTTTCCCAAGTGACTGGTGATAGTGGAAGCTTTTGTCATAAAAGTGTAGTCCATTTCAAGCAAGCCAGAAAGCTATTTATCATAGTTTACATATAATCTACGTGCTTTTATTTAGTTTTCAACCTACTGCATTTATTGAGTGTGTGCAATATTTTTTACTGTCGAATAAAATAGAATTAAACTCACATTCAATAAGACAAAGAAAAAAAGCCAAAGACAAGAAATTTCATCGTAATTTTCTTTAATGCAAAAAAATACAAATATTTACAAAAATGATAATAAAAAATAGGAATGTATTTGTATTTCAAACACAGGATCTTTTCCTCAATGTAACACGTTTCAGCAATAAATAAATAAATGTATTCTGAAAATATTTTTGCACAGGTTAGATCCACAAGTCAGCCTAATGTGAGCTACACCACCAGTTGACAGTCTCACACAAAAACCGCTTCAATGCACTTTGACCTCCACAGAAATAAGTCCAAAGGCATGCATTAAAAATTTCCCTTGTCTTCTCTCTTTTTTTTCTAAAAAAAAAAAAAAGAAAAAAATGGCATATTCAACATTCGTCGTCAACAATATGAAAACACACCAGGATGGGATGTTTGGAGCTAACACACGGCTGCAAGTCCCTCTCGGGCCTCTGCAAAATGATCCCCAGAGCCTCTGTCGTCTTTGGTTTAAATAGTGATCCCATGTATCCAGCATTGGACTCCAGATTTGTCCCGTCAGAATGTAATAAGAATCAGCAGTCACCTGTAGGGTTAGACATGAATGAATAAACTCACACACAGGAAAAAAAAAAAAAAAAAAAACACTGATCAGACTGAAAAGGTGTTGGTATAGTTTCAGTCTGATCATAGAATCATTTCATCATTTAAAGCCTGGATTTAAGCAACATGGGTAAAACCAAAGCGTACCATTTTGGGCATAATTCCTCCAGGTGCTAGTGAGATGTTGACATGGACCAAGCACCCTCCATCCTCCAAACAGAGAAGGCGTAGCTCAGTCTCTCATGAGCCACATAACTACAACTTGACATTTTGGAGTCCAGCTCGTCGCTCTGCAGCACCTGGCACAGAAAGTCGATGTATCTGGCTGCAAGTTTAAGAGTCTGTATTTTGCTGAGTTTGTCCGAGGGCAAAGTGGGGATAATTTTCCGCAAAGCTGCGAAAGCCTCGTTCAGAGACTGGGTCCTCTGTCGCTCCCGGACGTTGGCCATGACGCGCTGAGACTGGAGCTCCTCGAAAGACTGGGGGCTGCTGCTGCTGGACTTCTTCCCTCTTTTCCCAGGGGTAGGGCTATCTGAGTCCTCCCCGTTTTTCCTGCTCGGTCTCCTCTTCCTCCCACATCTCTTCGGCTGCCTGTCCAGCTCCCCCTCGCTGTTGCTCAAACTGTCCACAGGAGAAACAGGGGAGCTACTCGAATCTTCCCCCATATTTTCCTCAGACATCACCACTTTGGGTTGATGGCGGCTGCAAAGGCTCCAAAAAAATTATTCCCCTCTCATGAAGTCAAAGAATTAGTCCACCTGTAAGTCTGTGTGACTCTAAAGACACCAAAGTATCCATAGATGGGTCCCTGGGAGGACAAATCTTTTCTGATACTTGAGAAAGTTAGGCAGTTCTTATAGGGTGCATGGCGTAAACTTTTTGGGGAGGGACGTGATTGGCTAAGAAGATGCATTACGTAAATCGAGGGGTGGACGCATACAAGGAACTATCTGAAAGGCTCTTAATACAAAGTCAGAGCTGGAAAGGATAACTCTTCTGTTTCACCTCATTACATGATAAGCAAAAACACAATAAAATCTCACTTTTAACATTATTCACTTTGACTCGCAGATTTAAGATAAAAACCCTCAACGTTAATAGTTATTTAAAATATATGTGCAACAAAATAAAAAGAAAATAACCTCACAGATCCACTTTTTTCTTTTCTGTGGTTTAAAGCGTTGACAGTGTGATCTTTTCTCAGTCATTATCCTCTGGCATTCAGAAATATGCCCATTGCCATTTCACATCACTGCTGTTATAAACTTATTACAGCACATTTATAACAGCAGTGAGGTGTAGAAGTCATATACTGCACACAATAATACACATATAAAGTTAATCTTGCATTGTATTGACTCAAAAAGTAAGAGCCGTGCAAGTTTGCAGGTCTTTGTAGAGCAACGCCAACTGGATTCTGAATTTATGATTCCGTATAGACCAACAGAGATAAAAGAGTCCTATAGGTAACACATGAACCAAATCTTATATTTCTTGACATACAGACAGAACTGCAGTTGTAAACCTTTCTTTGCTGCATGCTCTGATTATATTGCCCACAAGGGGGCATGTTTTTAGAAGGGGTCATTGCAATTTGCCACAGCAGCAACATGCATAAATCTAACTCTATATTTGCATTTATTTTATTCGCCTAAAGAAACAAAACAAAAGGTGATTATTCCCTGTTGGTGAAACGAGGAGAGAGGATGCTCTGTGTGCAAAGCTTCCTGGTATTTACTAGGATGGTGATACAATATCCATCTTGTTTAGTGGAAGATTACTTTGTTTAGGTTGAGACGGCTGTGGTCCACAGGAGCAGCATCTGGTTCAGGAAACAGGGGGGCAGTCAGGGCCAGAGGTCACAACACCAACGAACATCCATTTACATCTTCGTGGAGGCCTGAGACTGAAGTATTGTTCCAAGGAAAAACCTCAGGGTAACACAACACACAGGGTTGTTTAACTGGGATGTGTGCTGTTCCTATTTTAATTAAACATGTCAAATCAATGAGGAGACACACTTTATTTCCCAACCATCTAAAAACTCCATCTCATTTCTTTATTATTGTTCTGCAAGGTTAATTTGGAGCTCTACCTCAAAGTTTAAGCATTGTTTTAATGAACATAGATGGACAAAATAATACAAGAGACAGCATCTTCATCTTCAGTCTTGTCAGGTGTGTGTACCTGGTGGCCCTGTCCATGGTGCTGATCTCAGCATAGACACTCTGTACCTGCTTTACTACACATCATAAAGCTGTGTGTGCTTTGGTTTTCTTGAAATATCAAAAAAAGGTAAGTATTTTAATTTAATAGTCATGTTTGAACCTAAAAGCATATGTTGACTTCTTATATATACACCTTTGTAAAGAAGTTTAAGCAAATATATAACTGTATTTTTTTGGAGGTAATTCTGTTCTCATATTAAACAGACCATATATACAATAATATTCCTATGTTTTTAAGCAAGGGCATGTTGTGATATTGTGTCTCTCTGGTCAGTTTCATTGTTAAAAGTGTATCTCCACCTTTACCAATTGTCCACTCTTCTTCTCTTATAACAATATTATTAAACAGTAACAAAAGTCACATATTATGACCTATGTTATCCTTCATGTTGTCAGTTTTGGCCACTAGTTAGTTTATTACTGTTATTATTATTCTAATTAAGGGAAATAACATTGCATTTTATCTTAAAGAAGTAAAATAAAATTGGTATTCAGTACATTATTTGCAGAATAATCATAGTCTTAATTAGAAATTAGAAATACATATTGAGTCCAGTTGTCCAGTCCAGGAGTTTACTGTGTCTAACATTGACAAGTGCAGTCTGATAAGAATTATTTAAAATGTAACTTTTGGTAAAATCCAATCCTAGCATCTGGCTTTTTTCATGAACCTTGTCCTAAACCTAAGCGGTTGGGTCTTGGCCCGTGCCCTCCACTTCCACAATGTTTCATGAAAATTGGTGCTGAAGTCCACATGTAATCCTGCTGACAGACAGAGCAATGAAAACATAACCTCATTGGTGGAGGTAAAAATAATAATGAAGCTAATATTATTGAAGCTAAAGCTAGTAATTAGCCACTCTCCATTTACATTTATTGGCGGATTTCTCTGTAGAGCCCAGCTTGTTGCTGCTGAAGTGACTCTGAGAAAACACAGCTGCTCCTTGAGAATATGATGTCATTACAGGACAACTCCTCCAGTGTTGATCTTTAATAAAGGCAAAAGCTTCATCAGTCAGTTACAGGCTGTCACTTCATGACGATTACTAAAATGAAGAGGAGTACAGTGATTGTTTTCCACTGTGAGTTACTGTGGATTTCTGTCCACTTGGCCTGTAGCACCAGCAAATACTGATGAAGAAAGTCTTTGTCCTTATCGATGAGCAGCGAGTGGGTGTTTTGATAAAGTCAAGTGTATGTTAGTGACTCATGCAACTTGACACACCAGTCATGAGCGACCCCAGAGCGTCATTAACCACCCCTCCCCGAGGTCACATCAAGGCAGACACAACTCAGGTTCTCACTCAAGTCTGAACCCGAGCCAGATCCACAGAGACCTGTCTATTTTCTCTGCTCGAGCCTTGGAAGGCAGTGTTTCTCTATCAGCCTACTCATATCTATTGAAATAACAAACCACAGTCCTCCACATGTATGAGGCTCCCACCATTGACAGTGATATTCATGTTCACTCCATTAAAGTTTAACCGCAAAGAGTCCAATGCCAGTTCGCCAAGATGGATCAGCTGCACGCGATGAGAAAAGACAGGGGTGCGTTCTTCAAAGAGCAGCACCAGATAGTCTCTAATCAAGCCTCAGGACTAACAAGGTCAAGCAGCACGGCTGGATGATAGCATGTTTCCTTCTGAGATTCAGTAATAGCCTCAAAATGTCCCATTCTGTGGAGAAATCCAGACACCATATCAGGAGCTTTTTGATAACAGCCAGTCCAGTGGTGGTGAGAGAGGATCTGGGGTGTTGAATTGGGAGGTGAGGATGAAAACAGGCCTTTATAAGCTGTCTGGAGCCAGGACTCCTGAAGTTAGCTGTAAAAGAAAGCCTTTGAAAACCAAGGACTTTGAAGTTGCAGGTTCTAATCGCGAGTTCAAGTTGGTACTCCAGTAGCAGAGCACAATTTAACTTTGTGAGGGAAGCCGTTCCTGCTGTCTTATCTCACAAAAGTATCGATTTTTATAGAACGGCAGACACTGGCTTTGTGAGTGACTATTTGCTCGTGTGTTCTCGTGTGTGTGAACATGTGTGAGTGTAATAGATGCTCTGTTTAATCTATTCACGTCACTCTAATGACTCTGTGGGATATCACACAGCTCTACCGCACAATGACACCTTATTAGCCACTAAGAACCAACAAACCTTCAGTATGTTTTCACAGCTTGGAAGCTTGAGGTGATGTGGGGTCTGTGGAAGAACTGGCATCCCAGCAGTATAATCTGTTTAAAACACACACACAGGGACACACACACACACACACACAAAACAAACAAAGGCCTTCCTCTGAGAGCTCGAGAAAGAGTTGCACTGGTTTGACTTTACTCACTAAACAACAACATGATATTGAGATCCAAACAAAGCATATGGCTATCTTTCTGGGTTCTACATATTTTAACCCGAACAGCTTCACTTGCAACAGTCTGTGAGGACCGTTACTTGAATATCCGCTCATATATTTCATGCCCTTACCAGTACTAAAACTTAAACCTCAACACCACTGAGCCATGCCTTCTGCTGCCTATAAAGCACGCTGCCACCCTGCAGACCACACACACATTCGACCAGGCCACGGCTGCATGGAGACCAGTGCAGTGACCCATGCAATGAAAATATCTGTTCACAGAGCTACAGTAGCTTTACCAGATTTTGTCAGGACGAGGAGCTTGACAGGTGCTACTGTGACTTTCTGCATAGTTCATGAGGACAATTGTACAAATACGCTCCTTTTTGGTACAATGTGTGATAATTTAGAGAAGATTTCAATGATGTATATATTTTTTAACTGCCTTCATAGGTACACTATTGCCCATAAAGTTGGAATAAAATATTTTTACCTCTTCACATGAAATGATTGTGACAATGTTATATATTCTTGATAAAGTGTAACTGGGACTCAGTATGTCATTGCACCTGGTCAGAGGTGATTATTGATGTGTGAATAGGAATAAAAAGAGGAATGTGTCAGAAAACAAAATATATTTCAACTTTATGGGCAACAGTGTATAGTCATTTTTGCATGTTGTTATAGTAGAGCAGTTTAATTGAATTAATATACCAAGAGATGTTTCTTCTAACCAATAAACTTTCAGAATGAGGACATTCTGAAAGGTAGCAAAACCCTTACAAAGATGTATTTGTCTTTAAAAGTAGCATTCAATCATTAAATGGCATTAAATAATAGTTAGGACCATTTTAAGAGGAGAAAATAGTGTTTGCTTGCAAGTGATAAAATTATCCAAACAACAAAAATATGCCCAGTGATAGATTTGTGTTTATGTGCTCAACTTTAAGATGTTTCTTGCTGAGATTTACCTCAACACCAATAGAATGCTTGTTGTACATAAAACATTTAAAACAGAGTCTTACAGAAACAGTGTCCCAGTTACTTACTGATCCACACTCAGCAGATTTACTACAATTGTTTTCTGCAACTGGAAAGTGACATGTATGTAAATATAAAAAGCATATGTCACCATTCATCTGATGTGGATATAGTTACCGTAAAATTAAGACTCTGCTTAAAGTCAACAGTTCATAGTCACTATTTCATTTCAAACAGACTGTGCTGGAGTCAACACAGTAAGATGTAAAATTACTGTCCAACTATGGTTTAATTCTAACTACCCTTAAATTCTGACTTTTACATCAAAAACATTACAATAAACTTGAAGGGCACCCAGAGAACACAAGCCCCTATTATGGCAAAAAGTCCACTATTCTTGTTTTTCTACAATATTATTAAACTACACACAAACCATAAAATATTACCTATGTTTGCCCCCTTTTCTCACTTGGTCTTATTAAGTTTGCCTGGGGCTCTCTATTGTTGCAGAGAGTGAAAAACAGTTTCAGCCTCCACCCTCTTTTTTGGATGTGCTCCAAAATATAAAGGGTTCATCCTTGGCCCATGCCCCGCTCTTACAGAAAGTTTCATGAAAACTGAAAATGAAAATTGAGTGATCACATAATGTCCTTGGCTGAGATAAAAATGCATGGAATCTTCTATAATAGCTGTGTATATAAGTAAAAAAAAAAAAAAAAAAAGATCTGTGCCTCTGCTGTAATCTGTTTTTTTTTTAAAATATATACATAGTTCTCTAAATTCACATAAGCTTACAAAAAAGTTCTGCTGGTGCCTGCTGGGTAACAAACACTTTAATTGTTTCACATTGGAGCGTAACAGACCACCTGAGGTTGGAACTGCCATCACTCACAAAATATAAAATACAAGAGAAAGACAAACAGTCTGGAATGTAGCAGTGTTGTTTTTTTTTTTTTATCTTAATCTGTGGCTTAAAGCCCAGAGAAATAACCCTGGCAGTGCACACGTTGGAAAATGCAACATGCCATGTCACAAATACTTATGCAAGTGATGAGCATAATGTCGGAGGTCCAATGCGGTTCTTCAGTCTAACCACAAGTGCTGTGAGGTGTCCCACCACAGTCCCTGTTAATAAGGACTGTGCGAGGAGAGGGGAGGTCAAACAGAGTGCTGCAGCTGCGTATGAGGATGAATAGCATACAGGGAGATGATGGGCAGAGGTGTGGGGGCGGGGTGCGAGGACCTGGGGAGTGATCAGGACAGAGGAGGGTCTCCGATCCTCCGCCAAAAACAACAGAGGAGCATGGTAGAGATACACACATAGATGCATATATGTGCAATATTGGATTTTTCATAGGTTTGTATTTGTTTGTCGGATGTTGTTACACGAAACTGCAATGTGGTAGCGAAACAATTGAATTCATATTAAGTCTAAGTGTTTTGCGGTTAAATATAGTGCATCTTCTGCTAAGATGTGAATTAACGTTGCATATTAACATATTGTAACATATAAATATGCCTGGGTGCAATTGAATAAATTTAGCTCTAAAAAAATGCAAACACAAAAACACAAGTGATAAACTACTGTTTATCTTGATGATGGATGGATGGATGGATGGATAGATAGATAGATAGATAGATAGATAGATAGATAGATAGATAGATAGATAGATAG
>JAPQRQ010036983.1:0-10097 GCA_037367365.1 Apogon talboti | reverse complement strand
CTTTTATTCTCTGTAAGGTGACCTTGGGTGACTTGAAAGGCGCCAACAAATAAAATGTATTATTTTATTATTATTATATACTACCCATAGATAATCCATACATTATCCATATACTATTCATATACTACTGTAAATAATCCATACATTATACATACATTATCCATATATTACCATACATAATCCATACATTACCATATAATTATACCTACATTTTACATACATTATCCATACATTACCATATATTATACCTACATTTTACATACATTATCCATATACTATCCATATATCTTCCATATTTTATACATACGTTATCATACATTATCCATATATTACAGACATTAACCATATACTATCATCCATTTTCCATATAATATCCACACATTATCCATACATGATCCATACATTTTCCATCTATTATAACCTCCACCAAGGAAGTTATGTATTCACCAGGGTTTGGTATTTATCTGTTAGTTAGTTAGCAACATAATGCAAAAAGTTATGAACAGATTTTAATTAAACTTTCAGGAAATTTCCGAAACGAGACGAGGAACAAGTGATTCGATTTTGGGAGTCATCTGCGAATTTTTTATGGCATTTTCAATTGCATAACCTCCCAGCTGGCATGTCTGTTTCTGCACATGACATTTGACACCATGTCAACGTGGCCCTATTATTTATCTGTTGCTAGGTAACCCACTTCAAAGATATTATATGCTACAGCAGCATGGTGGGGAACTGAACTGTGTTGGCGGAGGTCTGCGCTCTCCCAGTGCTTTGCTAATTCATACATTATACACATACTGTCCATATATTATTCATAAACTATTCATACATTATCCATACACTATTCATACATTATACACAAATTATACATACACAATATAAAAATTATACATACACAATCCATACATTAATCAGACATTATTGAACCAAAAGCATTGAATGTATATTCAAAACTGGGGAATATAGTATATCCAGAATAGAGGAACCCCAAGGACTGAGGATCAAGACCAGAACAGAGGAACCCCAAGGACTGAGGATCAAGATCAGAATAGAGGAACCCCAAGGACTGAGGAACAAGATCAGAATAGAGGAACCCTAAGGACCGAGGATCAAGACCAGAATAGAGGAACCCTAAGGACCGAGGATCAAGACCAGAATAGAGGAACCCCAAGGACTGAGGAACAAGACCAGAATAGAGGAACCCCAAGAGCTGAGGAACAAGACCAGAATAGAGGAACCCCAAGGGCTGAGGAACAAGACCAGAATAGTGGAACCCCAAGGACTGAGGATCAAGACCAGAATAGAGGAACCCTATGGACTGAGGAACAAGACCAGAATAGAGGAACCCCAAGGACTGAGGATCAAGACCAGAATAGAGGAACCCTAAGGACCGAAGAGTCTGCAGTTAAGTGACCACTTGATAACAGTGTGTGTTCAGATAAAGCCTGTACAGCAAGAGTTGGAATGCAGTGTTAATATAACACAGATATGGTCTCCACTCAACTGCAGACTCATTCCAACATTCCAGACAGAGTTCTGCAGAACACAGACACATTCCAACTGACTGTCATCATCCAGTCTGTTGGTTTTACCACTGGTCCTGTCTACCTGGAACCCAGGGACATTTATGTATTTTGGTTGGCCACTGAAGCATCAGGTCTGATCCAAACTGCTTTCGCATTTGCTGTCAAACAATCACATTTCTCAGTGTATTTAGCCTTTGATAGACATGTGTCACTGTACTGAGGTTGTCCATGTGGTGATGTTGGACATGTGTGTCACTGTACTGAGGTTGTCCCTGTGGTGATGTTGGACACGTGTGTCACTGTACTGAGGTTGTCCATGTGGTGATGTTGGACACGTGTGTCACTGTACTGAGGTTGTCCCTGTGGTGACGTTGGACACGTGTGTCACTGGGTTGTCCCTGTGGTGACGTTGGACACACAGTCACATTATTATCCTTTGCACTAACTCCTTTTATAGGGACCCAAATGTGCAATCTGATAAAAGCCAGTTCTTGTTCAATTATGTGCAGTGAACATTCCTGTATTCTAAATGGGACACAGACTAATTGACCTCAGCTCTCTCACTTATTTGCAACCTACAGCCCTAAACAAGTAATTAGACAAAGCCAATTCAAAATAAAAGCACTCACAGGTACTCACCCATCAGTCCTTTATATAGTGAATGTGTTTGCATGAATGTGGTGTAATGGAGACATGATAGACATCACTGCATTATTTCTGTTGCAGTGGGTGAAGTCTAAGAAGTCTAAGTGGATAGAGTCTGGAGGGTTTGGTCTCGTAAATCGCCTTTCATTAGTGCAGGTCAATGTGGACAGTGTTCAGGTCACAGGCCAATCTGAATCCTAGTTATTCGCCTGCATGTGTAGGCTTTTTATTGTGGTTCATTCATTTCATTTATTCCTTTATTCTGAGTGAGTATGCATTTATAACACAAATGACCTGCATACAACAGTATCTGATAATACAAATACAATCAACAGAATACATGTAGGTACAATATGTCATATACATTCATTTTTGCCTAAAAAAGAGTGGGAAGAAGAAAACTTATTTAACCCCACCCCCATTTCTCACCAGTAACTTAAGATAATGAAGTTTTAATACTCACTCCTGTCTGTAAACTTAAACCAGGACAATGAACCCAATAGGCCTGGGCCAGATTAGAATGAACTCATTCAACAGTATTTATATTATTTAACCCAAACATGTGTGAAAAATACAAACCAAGTCCATTCATGGTAGTGTTACCACGGTAACAGTTAACAGTTAACTTACATTATAATAATAAATAATGACATCCCAACAATGGTAAGAAAACTCCAGTCCCATTAATGGTAAAGAACAGCACATCCCATAATGGTAAGAACAATACCAGAAAGGTAAAGGACAACACATCCCATAATGATAAGAACAATACCAGAAAGGTAAAGGACAACACATCCCATAATGATAAGAACAATACCAGATAGGGAAAAGGACAACACATCCCATAATAGTGAGGAACAACAAGCACACATCAACATTGTCAGACAAAACGCTGAAGTACCATAAGTATTCAGAGCCTGTATGTTTCCACGGTGACCAGACCATATGTTTATAGAACAGTTTAAACCGGTGGATATTTAGGACATTGCTTGTGTTGGATTAGATTTATGGAACAAATATTTGTAAAGGAGCAAAAACATGGTCCCATGGTTTAGGGTTTAGGGTTTAAAGTTTAGGTTTAGGGTTTAGGGTTTAGCTTTAAGTTTAGGTTTAGGGTTTAGGTTTAAGTTTAGGGTTTAGGTTTAGGGTTTAGATTTAGGGTTTAAGTTTAGGGTTTAGGTTTATGGTTTAGGGTTTAGGGTTTAGGTTTAGGTTTAGGGTTTAGGGTTTAGGGTTTAGGTTTAGGTTTTGGTTAAGGTTTAGGGTTTAGGGTTTAGTTTTAGGTTTTGGTTTAGGTTTAGGGTTTAGATTTAGGGTTTAGGGTTAGGTTTAGGGTTTAGGTTTAGGGTTTAGGTTATGTTTAGGTTTAGGGTTTAGATTGAGGGTTTAGGTTTAAGGTTTAGGTTATGTTTAGGTTTAGGGTTTAGATTTGGGGTTTAGGGTTTAGATTTAGGGTTAGATTTAGGTTTAGGGTTTAGGTTATGTTTAGGTTTAGGGTTTAGGTTATGTTTAGGTTTAGGGTTTAGGTTTAGGGTTTAGATTTAGGTTTAGGTTATGTTTAGGTTTAGGTTTAGGTTATGTTTGGGTTTAGGGTTTAGATTTAGGTTTAGGTTATGTTTAGGTTTAGGGTTTAGATTTAGGGTTCAGGTTTAGGTTTAGGGTTAACCTAACCCACCCTGTACATCTAAACTCATGTTCACATATGTTTTGTTTTATTGTAGGTGTCTTCTTCCTGTGTTCCATCTACCGACTATGAGCTGGTGAGTACCTGTAGGTTCTGCCGGTAGTATTTCCATCTGCACATGCTCAGTGAGGATTATTGGGTCGTCATAGGAACCGCTTCATCAGCCAATCAAGGAACCTTCCATTGTAACTAATGGACCCTTATCTACAAACCTGGTGTGAGTTGTGTGTATTTAATCCAACCCGTCTGGAGGGGACTGTGTTGTGTCTTAGAGTTGTAAAAGACTAATGAAGGTTTGGATTTCGAAGGAACGCAGAAGTAATGACGAAGAAATGAGGTCCAATACTCAGTGTTTGTCCAATGATGTTTAAAAGAACAGATGATGACAGTGGAATGTATAGTTTGGTTCATATATATATATATATATATATATATATGTAGATACATAGAGCTGTTTGACAGGCCCTGGTTTCAATGCAAACCCCAGCTTTTCTTTCTGCTGTTCTCAGTGGTTGGAGGTTTTTCAACCGTTTCACTTGCACTAACGTCACTTTTTTCACACCAATCAATCAACATAAAGGAAAACTTCAGTGACATCAAGGTTATTTCTGGACACTGAAGTATGGACAGGATGATCTGAAACTCTCGAATGTCCTTCACCTGCTGTGGTCTGAGCTGGGCCTATGTAGACCTGCTCTGTGGTCTGAGTGGGGCCTATGTAGACCTACTCTGTGGTCTGAGTGGGGCCTATGTAGACCTACTCTGTGGTCTGAGCTGGGCCTATGTAGACCTACTCTGTGGTCTGAGCTGGGCCTATGTAGACCTACTCTGTGGTCTGAGTGGGGCCTATGTAGACCTGCTGTGGTCTGAGTGGGGCCTATGTAGACCTGCTCTGTGGTCTGAGTGGGGCCTATGTAGACCTGCTCTGTGGTCTGAGTGGGGCCTATGTAGACCTGCTCTGTGGTCTGAGTGGGGCCTATGTAGACCTGCTGTGGTCTGAGTGGGGCCTATGTAGACCTGCTCTGTGGTCTGAGTGGGACCTATGTAGACCTGCTCTCTGGTCCTACTGGTCATTCTGGTCCTACGGGTCTTTCTGGTTTTACTGGTCCTTCTGGTCCTACCAGTCCTTCTGGTCCTTCTGGTCCTACTGGTCTTTCTAGTCTTACCGGTCCTTCTGGTCCTACTGGTCTTTCTAGTCCTACCAGTCCTTCTGGTCCTACTGGGCTCTGAGACTGCTTATTTTCTGTCATCTTCAGATTTGAGAAGGTCTGTTTGTTCCAGACCTTTGTGTTTGGTTTCATAGTGGTGCTTCTCATGTGTACTTATCATAAATGTTCCGTTTCTCTTTTGTATGCACACATTCCAGATCCAAAGCTCTGTTTCCTGTCCATCTCACTGGTCTTTTCCTCATTCTTCTCTGGTCAGTCTGTTTGTCTCCCGTTGTTTTTCTTTGGGTCATTGTTTCATGAGTCGTTCTTTCATCTGTCCGTACTAGTGGTGGGTTGTGCTTATAAGAGTCGGCTCTGAGAGTTGATTCTTTGTAGTGAATCAGAAGGTCCGGATCCCCAACGTTCCCCCTTTCGCTGCTCAGCTCTCTCACTCTCAGTCTTAGTACTGCTCATCACAGAACTTTGTTTTGATTGGTCACATGTCCGTATCCTCACATGTGATTGGCAGCATGGTGGCCATGCAGCCAATCACATGTGAGGATCATACCATTATGTGAAAGCACAGGGGGACAGAGGCTGCACCGGGGTTCGGACTGAAACAGCAGTGAGAAGGAGAGTCCAAGAGCGTCACGAAAACTGGTGATAAATATAAGTGACTTGAAAAAAAAATAGCATCTGTCTGCAGGTTAAGGACACTGGAAATAACAGAGCAATGTTCCACGACAAACAGACACATCAGAATGGAACGGTTCTGTTTTTAGGTCTGGTTCTGTCCTGGTTCTGTTCTGGTCCTGTTCTGGTTCTGTTTTTAGATCTGGTCTTGTTCTGGTTCTGTTCTGGTCCTGTTGTGGTTCTGTTTTTAGGTCTGGTCTTGTTCTGGTTCTGTTTTTAGCTCTGGTCTTGTTCTTGTTCTAGTTCTGTCCTGTTCTGTTCTGGTCCCGTACTGGTTCTGTTTTTAGGTCTGGTCTTGTTCTTGTTCTAGTTCTGTCCTGTTCTGTTCTGGTCCTGTTCTGGTTCTGTTTTTAGCTCTGGTGTTGTTCTTGTTCTAGTTCTGTCCTGTTCTGTTCTGGTCCCGTTCTGGTTTTGTTTTTAGGTCTGGTCTTGTTCTTGTTCTGGTCCTGTTCTGGTCCTGTTCTGGTTCTGTTTTTAGGTCTGGTCTTGTTCTGGTTCTGTTCTGGTCCTGTTCTGGTTCTGTTCTGTGGATGGGGGTGTGTAGATTTTAAATAACAGGGGCCCAAGATGGTACCACTTCAATATGAACAGAATGAACTGAGTGACATCGACAGATACAATATGATTTAAACCAGTGACATGGTGTCAAAGGCTGAACTCAGATCCAGCAGGAGAAGAATGGAAACACAGAGGTTGACCTTGGTGGTCCTTAGATGTTGACATCGGTGGTCCTTAAGTGTTGACATCGGTGGTCCTTAGATGTTGACATCGGTGGTCCTTAAGTATTGACATCGGTGGTCCTTAGATGTTGACATCGGTGGTCCTTAAACGTTGACATCGGTGGTCCTTAGACGTTGACATCGGTGGTCCTTAGACGTTGACATCGGTGGTCCTTAGATGTTGACATCGGTGGTCCTTAAATGTTGACATAGGTGGTCCTTAGATGTTGACATCGGTGGTCCTTAGATGTTGACATCGGTGGTCCTTAGACGTTGACATCGGTGGTCCTTAAGTGTTGACATCGGTGGTCCTTAGACGTTGACATCGGTGGTCCTTAGATGTTGACATCGGTGGTCCTTAAGTGTTGACATCGGTGGTCCTTAGATGTTGACATCGGTGGTCCTTAAATGTTGACATTGGTGGTCCTTAAACGTTGACATCGGTGGTCCTTAGACGTTGACATCGGTGGTCCTTAAATGTTGACATAGGTGGTCCTTAGATGTTGACATTGGTGGTTCCTAGATGTTGACATTGGTGGTCCTTAGCTTTCAGTCTTAGAGTGGAGGTGAACCCAGGTGAGGAAAAGGTGAAGGGGACAGATCTGGTTTTAACTGGGACCAGGTTATTTAAGAGGTTGTGTTGTTACAATGGGAGGGTGGAAGGACTTTCTGCACTGGGGAGACACTTGATACCAGTAGGGAGTGTCCATGACCATGTCCTTGACATGGCAGTAAAACCCAGTCTGTGGTGGTGTCCTTTTAAAGAGAGATCAATGGTTACTAAAAGATACCAACATATGGTCTGAGAATGGAGCACCTGCCAGTGCAGAGGAACACCACCAGAGGGACACCAGAGGGACAGATTAGGCCTAATATATGTCTTTTTGAATGTGTAGGAAAATGAATATGTTGTTGAAGTCCAAAACGGTCCAAATCAGCTGTGAAGACTTTACTGAAGGTGTTGCTGATATTGTCCAAATGGATATTGCAGTCAGAACAATTCTCTTGGAGAGCGCGTGGACAGACGTGTCAGACACTGAACAGGTCCTGATGAGGTTTGGGACGACGGTCCCCTGAAGCAGTGACCCTGACAGTAGACCTGTTAGCCCAAGGTTTCAAGTGAATGAGAGGCAGGAGTTGGCTCTGCTCAGACTCCACCGGTCAGACCTCTGCCCTGGACTCAGTCACATGGTTGACAGTTGTAAACAAATCTGAGACAGGGGAGTCATTTAATCCATGTTTAAGTTCAACTAAAGAAGTCAGAAGAAGAGAATCTGGATGAGATGCCACTAGTTTGTAGGTGGTGGGATGTTGAACAGACTGGTCCACTGTGGTCCACAACCCAGGCCAGTGTTTTGAGGAGGGTGTAGAGACCAGGACCATATGGACTTCATAGCAGTAGAGTAGATGTTCCGTAAGACCCTCAGTCAATGTAAGTCCGGCCTTAGTGTAACAACAACGTCTGATGGGAGGTTGCCGAGGGCAGATGGAGGCAGGCACACGCTGACAGAAGAGATGTAAAGAACAGAGGCCAAAGGAAGGCCAGACAAGCCAACATGATCCACAAGAGCAGAGGAAGTGAAGGTACATGAAGGAGTCAGGGAGGTGCAATCCACAGACTCAAACACCACCTGGGCGTTTGAGTCCAACAGCTGACATGAATACAGGCTGACACGCTCCGTCCACATCCATGCACAACCCATTAGTTACAGTCCAATGGTCCATTTCTCAGCAGTAACATCCCTGCCTGCACCCACCCATCACAACGGGGGCTCCTCTGAAGCATTAACAATCAGACTGGGAAAGGTGGAAGTACCAGCACCTCTAACCTGCAGGACCTAGTGTGTGTTCTGCTGCCTCTGCACAGTCATGATGTCCCATTTTAAATAGAAATGAGTCTGCACCTTCAGTGGTCACAGAATCAGAAGACCAGGACACCAGGACTGACCAACCCCATGACAGTAGAAGTAGAGCTAAGCAAAGTTCCTCTCCATCAGCAGAGAGACAAGTTCTGGTCCAGGTTTTGGTGTAGATAAATATAAACATCTGTTTTTGTGGACTTGAAAATGTGTCCTGGAGTCTTGGAGTGGGAGGGTGGGGGTGGGGGTGGTGTCAGCTACGTGTGACAGGAAGTAGAGGATGCTGTTTTAATGTGGCCATAGGTCTGCAGCAGGGCTCCATTCTGAGGCGTGGGTTCTGTTCTGATAAACTCTAATCATTCTTGTGGGCTCAGTCGTGCTCCGTCCATCCATGAGTACAGATCTATTGGTTGGTGCTTTCACTTCATGACTGAACATTAACAACTAGAACTAATTCTTAATGTTGTAATTCATAATGTAAAAGCCTCCATGTTCCTCCTATATTTTACACCTATATTGCCAAGGGGTTAGTGTACGAATGCACATGACTAGGGATGGGAATGGAGAACTGGTTCTTTTTGACAACCGGTTCCCAGTAGTTCGATTCCTTGGAATTGTTTACCTGCTTATCGATTCTCCTTATTGACTCCGCCTTCGTTCACATGTGTGATGACATCACACGTACGCTGCATTGTTCTGGTTTAGAACGTATCCAACATGGCGTGGAGGCAGAACCGGTTCTTCAAAGTCTGTCCATATTTGAGGGTCCAGATGACAGCAGGGACACTGGGAACACTTCCAAAGGTTCCATTTGTTCAAAGGGTTAAATACCTCCAATATGATCCAACATTTGTCCACAGCAGGACATTCATTTACAGGAATGTCCCCTGTTTGACACCATACTTAGAGACACTGGGGAATATAGAGGCAGAGCAAACACCAAGGCCCCATCCAGGACCGGTTCTGGGGGGGGACAAATGTCCTGTCCCTCAAATAAAATTTTATGAAGGTAGAGAAAAGGATGAGGTGGACAACAGCAGGAGACATAGAGGAATTAGTAAAGGGTCTGAAGTATGGTGTGGACCCCCTTTTCCCCTTAACATTCCTGATGTCCACCTCATATATGACTGTCTGGAACTGGGCCAGTGTCATCTGGTATTATTACTGGTACAGACTGGATATGTTCTATACAGATGATGGACATATAAATGACAGTTAATGGAAACAGACCTGTTTGGACTCTGTTATTCCATCAGCCAATGAGAATCAATCAGAGAATCCAAAAGGAATCAGATCAATAAGAAAAATAGATAATGGAATCAGAATGGTTCAGTTCTTATCAGTTCCCATCCCTCCACATGACCTACCTTGGATTAAGAAGCCTGATAAAAAGCAGCAACAATTAGTTTCTTAATCAAATTTGAGTCAATTAGGGGTTAGGGTTAGTGTAAAGGTTAGGGTTAGTGTAAAGGTTAGGGTTAGGGGTAAGGGTTAAGGTTAGGGATAAGGGTTATGGTTAAGGGTTAGGGTTAGGGGTAAGGGTTAAGGTTAGGGATAAGGGTTATGGTTAAGGGTTAGGGTTATGGTTAAGGGTTAGGGTTAGGGGTAAGGGTTAAGGTTAGGGGTAAGGGTTAGGGTTCAACTGTCCAAATGGAACCTAGATGTCGCAGTTTGAATAAGCTAATATTAATAAATAATAATAATTGATTAGATTTTTATAGTGCTTTTCTACTAACACATACTCAAAGTGCGTACAATGGGTCCATTATTCATTCATTCAATAAGACCACATCATCTGCGAGAAAGCAGACATGTGACCC
>JAPQRQ010036982.1:0-10099 GCA_037367365.1 Apogon talboti | reverse complement strand
AATAAAGACATTAGCCCCCCCACCCCCACCCCGGCCTGCTCCTCCACCCTACCCAGCAGCGATGCTTTACTCATTCAAGGCTGAGCTCATGGGAATGGCTGTGTGTATTTAATTGGAACGCATGCAAAAGGGGAACACTGTAAACTAAAGTGTTTTTTCTGGGTTGCTTTGCATTTTCTTGCTTTATACTGCACTGAAGGAGTTTTACAAGTCTTAAAATCAAATCTTTTTAAAAAATATTTTGTCAATGTGTAAGAATGGTATTAAACTGCAGAATTTGATGTACTTTATCGAAGGGTCATGGCATATCAAGTGCATATGGGAATCTCATTTAAGTGAGTACTTAAATGGAATTATTCACTTTTGGTTCTGTCTGTCATGTTATAATGTTAATTTTTCGATTGTCAGTGTAGATGTCAACATTGTCAGCACATAATTCTGTCTTCATTTGGTCTGTGTGGGTTGTGTGGATGCAAAGCCAATCTGCCAGTATGACTAAAAACAAAAAATAAGAGAGTAAGCATTTGTGGCCGATTGGTCGTCTGTATTCACCATGAGTAATACTTCAGTAGACCTGTTATACACAGTCAAACATAATCAGATTATCCCTGTTTTTGTCTGGTTAAACATGTCTAGTAATGTGGTGTTCACATTGGTGCATTGATCTTTTATACACCAATGCTGCATCTCCTCTTTGTCAGTGATATCTGTTTTTTTAAAATTCAAATAATATAAATTCTTAAAATGGATATCATTAATGGTGGTTTACGTAACAGTGGGTTGTCGGATTTGTTTATCTTTGTTTTGTGTGAGCACATACATGTAAATTTTGTATATGTTGTGCTACATTTGGAATTGTTGCTAAAAACTGCTCTCATCTCACCTCTCCATAGGTTCTCCATTCTTCTTCTTTGGTTTTCCATACACTTTATTTCTTTGCTTCTTCATTTCATCCGCACTCAATGTCCACTGTTATCCCTCACCGGTGGCACTAAGTCTGTCATTTAATTCTTTGTTGGATATTTTTCATTTATCGCAGGCGACATTCCCTTGTCCACCTTTAACCTCTGTGCACATGCTTTGTTTTTCAGTTCTCACACCATATTTTCGCCTTCACAGATTCCTGTTCAGAGCATGCCATTTCCTCCTCACGGAATGAGACTGCATGTCTTACTACATTGCCACAAATAACTAATTCTGTCTTTATTTTGTCTTCCCTCCCCATTTATTCTATTCACATACTGTGTTGTTTCCTGCCTGTTCTAAAAACCTTCGAAAAACTTTCCAACCCCCTCAAAAATTCTAAAATGAACCTTTTGAATTGAACTGACACTAACTGAACTGTGAACATGTGGAACTTTGCCTTTTGGTCATGACTGAAGGCATATTACAAGCGTCAGGACTTAGCTGAGGAAAGAGACTGCTGGGACCTCCAGAGGGAGGTGGTGAAGCAGAAGTCGCTCCGCAGTAAACGCCTCCACAGTATTCCAGAGGTGGCGGAGGAGGAGTCGGACAGTGTGGACAGCATGGGCCAGCGCCTGAGCTTTGAAGAGGGTGGGCGACCAGGGACACCACACACTCAGAGGAGGATGTATTCCCAGGACGGACACATGCACAACCACCTCACACCCAACAAAAACTCACGCCTCCTGCAGCGTCAGCGCTCCTCCCCACGTTTCACCGACAGTCGCTACTGCTACAACGCGGAGGACTGCAGCTTGGGTCGACCCAACCGGCAGAACACCAAGAGTCCTGACAGTGGTTTAGACTGTGGCAGCGAGGAAGAAGGCTCTCTAGGCAGGGGGCACCGAGGGTACTACGCACACGGGAGCCCGATGCGGGGGCCTGTCCGCATCATCCACTGTGAAGGTCCGGTTGAAAGACGGGCATTGGCCATGGGCCGCAAAAGAACTCTGACACGCCAGTGCAGCGTGGAGGAGGAGTTCTCTGACGCGCCGATGACTACAGCCAAGTCGGTACACACGGGTGACTTTAGGAACAGGGAACACTTTGGGCCTGGTCGGGAGGCCGGGCCACGAAACTACTCCAGGGAGGGGGCCCTGAGCGAGGGCAGGCTGAACGAACTGGACAGGGTCTATTACAGTCCTCACAGGGAGGCTAGGGCCCAGTCTTTGTCCAGGCTCAACCGGGACCAGGCACTGGTGTGTGATTCAGACTTTCTGCTGTACATTTCATCAGCAAGCTGAAGCCATCCTGTTTCCTTAATGTTGTCTGTTTTTCTTTATGAGTACCCCCTCTCTTTTATTTGGCATTTTCTTTTTATTTAATGACAAGTTATCACATGTTCATGGTTGGTCTGATTTGATGTTTTATTTTGTGTAAATTTCTTTGCTTGTATTTAGAATGTCAGGTGGATTTTAAAGTAAAGCTTTTAGTTTCCTAAAGGCCATTTAACCAAGTTTTGACTTCTCATGTCTCTGAAGGGAAAGGTTCCATTAGAAGGAAAGCAGCAGCAGCTGTTTCTCTGTGCGGTGCATGGGGACGCGCTGCTCCCGCCCCCTCCTGCCCCCTGCTTCCTTTCTGCCAGCTGCCAGTGTTATATCTTTTTCATGTTTCATCAGTGCTTGAAGCTTTATTTCAGTCCTATCTGCCTCTCATTGCTTCAGATACAAAATAACAGCACATCGACTCATTTTGAGCCTTTGGTGCTTCATTTAGCCTCCAGCTCATCTGTTCTTGGCTCGTCTTTTTCAGTTGTTTTGCCAAAAAACTCTTATTCATCATCATTTTTACATTAAATGTTTTTATTGTTGTAATAGTAAGCCTCAGGCTGAAGTTGTAATAGCTTCGCTCAGCTTCCCACATCTTTATCTGTTCTCGATCATTCTCAGCACTTCTTTTTAAGTCTGTTAATCCTGCTCTGTTTCCGTTCTTCAGCCAATGTCATCATTTCTGCCTTACGCACCATCATATTCTTCCTTTTCTCATCAAGTTAGCTGACATGCACAGAACAAAACAAACAAAACAAATGGTCTTTAGCTTAAGCCCTAACCCCCCCTCTAACCCTTAGTCCATGTTGTTCTGTTGGGGGTTGATTTTGCTTTACTTGTTTTGATGATTTATTGAATTTCTTTGTTGATTTATGGATTTCTTTTATTATTATTTTGCCTCCCTAAGGACAAATGGAAGCTATATCATTTGCTCTTATGGTTTTTCAGTTGTTTTGACAGGATTTTGGGATTTTTATTTTTTAGCAATTTTATTTTACTTTATTTCAGATCTGTTGTTCTGACCTGTTTGTCTGTTTTTTTTTACTCTAAAGATCATTGGGAACTCACCATCACATGGAAGCTCGGACCGTCTGGACCCCTCAGGGAGGAGGCCGGTTCACATCGGCACCCCCCCTCAACGACGACCCATCCCATCCATTGGTTAGTGAGGTCACCCCATGAGGAGACGCCTCATCTCCACCTGCAGGGCCACTGATGTTTGTGCTATTTATACCATGTGTTTCCCTTACCCATGTGAGCCGAGCTGTACATCTCTCCCATAGAGCTTAAAGAACCATGTAGACCCTTTTCTGTGGGGTGTTTGCGCACCCTGTAGCTGTCCATCCTCATGAGCTGGATTCGCCAAATGTTCACATGCAGTTTTGCAGGAAGGTTATCCCAGACAAAGTCCTTATGCCTGTATTTACTGTGGGTTAACATGTTTACCACCCAATTTGACCACCCCGCAACAATGCAAGCATTGCTGTTTTACACCCAGTGACTCCAGAGTGAAACCTGTTGCCTTGTACACCCCCCCACCTCAGGGCAACTTCATCATCCTACTGTCTCAGCATGATTGAATGGGCCATGGGGTAGAGCAGAGTGTGTGTGCAGGGGATCTCTGACCGTAACGTTGTGATTGGTGTCTTCTGTAGAGATCACCATGGACAGTAACAGTGAGGGGAGTGAGGGGAACCTCTCACCCGTCAAGGAGGATGTTAACTATGGCAGTGTAGCTCGGCGCAGGATATGGCGATCTATGTCCTCAGAGGATCAATATGGTATGTGGTGCAGCTTCTCTCCAAAGATGACAATTCACCTTGAAAAGGCCACAAATCCTTCGTAACTAAACACATGCAGTGATATCATCAGTGAATGGTGGTCTTTGTTCTGTGCTGGACAGTTAGCTGCTTTGTTTAGCGTAGCTTAGCTGATTTAAGCTGACGGGGGAAGACAAGACTGGCCACTTTTCCCGTTGCTGGAGAATGAAAATCCCTTCCCTGTATGTACTCCTACGCCTTCAATCCCAAGAAACCTCCTACCCACCCACTCTTCCTATTCACCCTCCATATCCAGGCCACTCTCCTACCCCACTGCAGCTGAGCCCACCCTCCTTTTTTCCATAGCTTCTCCACCTCCACCACCTCCTCCTCTTTTCCTTCTCCTCCCACTTTTCTGGGCCAGCAGCCTGTTTTCAGTTAATTTTGCATGACCCGTTTATGATACAGTGAGAAGGAAAGACAAATTACCGTCTTGTTGGTTATCAACCGGTTGCACATCCATTAACGCTGCCACCATCAAAAATCTAACTTTTACACTATTGAACCACATTTTACATCTTCCAAAAGCATATTTCAGTTGCTTAGTTAGCCGCAACATTGCCATTGAAACATTTTAACATGGTGATCCATGAGAAGCATGGGGAAGTGATATCAGGTTCATCCCTTCCCCCCTCACTGTCCCTGATATCCGCGTTGCCAGAAACTGCTGGGGCATTTGATGTGTTATGTCCCTTGGGAACGTGCCTCTGCTGCCTTTTTCCACTGCACATTGTTTTCCAGATGTGGCCTAAGCATGACATTAACACCTGTATTGATTTGATGTAGGGATGTTCTCGTCCTCATCATGTCCAACCTCAGGAAAGCATGCATGATAATCAGCCTCTGTGAGATAAGGCAGTGAAACAGCAATGAACTATAGTGCAGTGTTATTTGTTTCCTCCTGGTGTGCACAGTCATTCAGTTTCCCCTTGCACCCAAAAGTCTGCTTGACATGCGTTTCCTGTCTGTGCTGTGTTTATCGTCCTGTGTTCTGTGATGTTTAGTGACTGTCACGCCAGCAAGCAGAGATGTGTGAACGAAGAACCCTGCTGTACTACGAGCCTATAGTGTAAAGAGTCCTTTGGTTTAGAGCGCGTGATCACAACAGATTAAAATTTGAAGTATAATTTAACGCATTGGATCTCTGGCTCTTTTTTCACACATGCATCTCATCGCCCTCTCCCCTGTCAGCTCTAACAGAGAGACATCTTCTGCTCTCATTGCCTCTGCAGCCAGCGTGGCTGTATAAGGCTGGTAGTAGCAGCAGAGGCCTCCTCTATGTTTCAGACGGCTATGGCGGGCGCAGGCACGGGCGGGGGCGGCGTTCCCCGGATTACTATGAGGAGTCGGAGCTGGACGAGATGACCCGCGTGTTTGTGGCTTTGTTTGACTACGACCCCCTGTCAATGTCTCCAAACCCGGATGCTGCTGATGAGGAGCTGCCTTTCAAGGAGGGCCAGATCATCAAGGTGGTGGCTAACAAGACCTACAGATGCTGTTCTAAAGGAGAAAAGAACAGAAAATGGAAACATGTACTATACTTGGTTTAATTTGCTAATCACCGACGCTTGTAATTCCTTTAGGTGTTTGGAAATAAAGACACGGATGGCTTCTACAGGGCAGAGATCCGGGACCGGATGGGCCTGATCCCTTGTAACATGGTGTCTGAGATCCAAACAGAGGATGATGAGATGATGGACCAGCTCCTAAAACAGGGCTTCCTCCCACTCAACACTCCTGTGGAGAAGTTAGGTGAGCATTTTCAATTAAGTGCAGTAGCATCTTAAAGGGTGCCTGTAATGAATTTTCATTGCTAGCTCTTTCAAAAGATCACGTATAATACTAGTGGTTCCGTCTGGTAACCTTCTTTATAGGTTGTTGTCAAGTACATGCAAGTACTAAGTCACTGCTCTGTCAGTTGGACATGGTCAGTGACATGTTGCCTCCTTCATGGGCTGTTCCAGCACCAGTAGTGCTGCAGGGTCATTGATTTGTCTGATTACCTGGTCTGTGATGGACTGGTCACTGACCCCGTGGAGCATTCACCAGGCTAAGATGACACATTATCGGCTAGTACTGGATCGTGTCCCTAGGAAACCCTAACCCAAAAGCAAACACATGCTTTCCACTCAGTCTCGCTCTCTGACTGCTGCTTGTTTACTCGCAGTCAATCACCTGGAATTAATGATGGTGCGTCACCAGCAATGGGTACTCCCCATAGGTGCTGCTCCCGCACACAATTCATGTAATAAAAAGGTCCAGTTTGGTGCATTTATGGCATTTAAATTTTTTTTTTTTTTTTTTTTTACTGAATTTCTGAAATTTTTACTGAAATTAATCTGATTATGAGAAATTGGATTAATACACCTGGATTTCTCCCCAATACTCTAATGTTTTCCTGCATGTATACTGGTTTATCTGATTTATTATATTCATGCATAATTCACGTAATAAAAAGGTCCAGTGTGGTGCATTTATGGCGATTTCTTTATTTTTCTTTTTAACTGAATTTGCGCCTCTCTTGCTTATAAGTAATACACAAAGCACAATTAATGTTGGAAGCATGACCAGTACTGGTACCCTTTAACCTTCTTTTCTGATTGTGCCCACTTACCCTCCTATGGAATGCTCTAATGAATGACCTTTTTACTGACACTGCTTTCCTTTTCTGCTTTCCCTTACTTTTCCCACTTAATTGTGTTTTTCTGCTTTCCTGTGAAGTGAACTGCGACCGTTTCAAAGATGGCCGCTCAATAAATCGCAGGTCCAGAAAGTCCAAGAGAGGTCTGTGTCCAGTGAGATGCTATGTGTTCTCTGCCTCATCCTCACTGCTTTTTTTTTTTTCACTCTTCACCATCCTTAGTCTTTTACTGCTCTGTCTTTAGCTCATCTCCCTCATATTTGCTGTCATGAAGCATTCTGAATTATAAACGTACCCACTGAACAGTTGTAAAACCAGAAAGTCTTGGGAGTAGATTTTAAGACGCTTCGTTCAACATCCCCCATTAACTGATTCTGTCGTTTGCTCTCTCTTCATCTACTCCCCAGAGAGGAACAGGAGAAGTGGGCGTCAACACCCGATGTCAACGCGACGGATGGTGGCGCTGTACGACTACGACCCCAGAGAGAGCTCCCCAAATGTAGATGTAGAGGTACTGTCCCCCTGCAACTCCAGATATTCACTTTGACGATTATCACCATCATGTACCAAATGCAAAGACGTTATACAGGGTTTCTGCAGGTTTCATGTTGCGTTTAAGATCATTTTTAATGCAATTTTTAATGCAGTTCAAGCTATTTCAGATCCTGTTACATTGGGCCTGGGTTTATCATATTTATTACCTAATCACTGTGCAGTTCTTTCAGCTAATCGCAGTTCGCCTGCATAAAAACAGCTGGATGAAACAGTAATGTCATTTTCCATTACTATTTCTACAACATTTTTTTGTTTCCCTTGCTACTGCTGCTTCTTTAATGATCATGACCTTGTTTGTCTATTTCAATAACAGGCTTTGTATATCAAAGTCTACACCTGCCAAATCTGCTTGGTGCAGTTTTTTGTTCACAAAGCGTAAAAGGCAGAAATGACACTTTTATTTGTGTGCCTCAGTCAATAAATAGCATTCTGTCTTAATTAGTGCTACTGTGTGTATACATAAACTACTGCTAGTCTTATAAAGTGAATGGGAAAAGTGAATCTTATGTGTAAAAAAATTATTCATCTACTAAAATGTCATCGTGAGCTGTAGTTGGGGAGGCCTTTATACCCAAAACAAACATTTTCTTGCATATTTAGTTTTATTTTCACCAGCAGCCAAGCACTAAATCAGTGCATTTTCAAGCCCAAACATATTTACATGATATGTTATAGACTTGTTAGTAGAAGCCACAGAAACCCTGTTATAACGCTAAGACAAAGATGTTTTGTTTGTTCAGCTTAGAGTTAAATTCCAGACCATTGTGCACAGGTGAGGTCAAATAAGAAGTTACAGTTAGCTCTGTATATGCTCAAGGTTTGAAAGTACTTTCCCCTGCTGTATTTTGGCCCCTCCCCCTTTGGTTTCACTCACTCTCACCTTTCTATTGGCACTGCCACCGACACAGTATGAGGGCAGCAGACTGAATGAGGAGGTGAGTGAGGGTCAGGAGGGTACGCTACTATCTGCTCTGTGTGTGTTTCCTCCCCATGTTGAAGTGCAAAGGAGGAGGTGGGCTTCGGATGACGGGCCCTCCGTCCACGGTGGTCATGACTACCGCCTCTCATGCACTGCCCGAGCCAGCATCTCCCCTCCTCCTCGGTTTGGTCTTTTGTGTCGACTTGTCTCCTACATAAGCTCTGTTTGGTTTGTGTGTTCTCGAGACTCCCGAAGGAGACATGTGCCCAGTGTGTTGCACTCCTGTCTTCAAAGTTCCACCATCTGATGCATTTACAGTTGCAACAGTCCGTCTGCCGAGACTGAATTGACACTCGTGTTTGAGATGCATCACATTGATTTGGAGAAGGAAGCAAAGTATTTTAAAGTCATTGAACCCCCATAGAGTTTCTGTTTGTTTTTTTTTTATTCTTCCCCTGGTGTCAATATCAAACTTACACCTGGTTAAATGTGTCTCAAAGCTTGTTCTTTTTCCGACAGGCTGAACTGACTTTCTGTGCCGGCGACGTCATCACAGTTTTTGGTGAAATAGATGAAGATGGCTTTTACTATGTAAGTAGTAATTACACACTTAATTCTTTTTTTTTTTCAATATTTTATTTAGATTTTTCACAAGACAACAATACAGTTACATACTTGCAAGACAAAACGACCTCACCGACCCACAACAACTGGGCCAGAGACAGCCGATCACAGACAGACACAAGGGGAAAAGAAAGGAAAAAAAAAAGACACACTTGATTCTTAAAGCAGCGATTACTTGCAGAGGGTAAAAAAAAAAGAAAGAAAAAACCTACAAAAATGTAGTTTGATGACTTGGAAATGAAATATCAGTCACCTGTATGTATACAATTAAAAGGGGAACTATTAATAATACTAATATTTTGCAAACAAAGCTTACATGCAATTTATGCCTGGTTATTGATGTGCAAACCAAAGTTTTCCACATTTATACCTGGCATTCAGAATTCAGTGGTTCCTCCATCTGTTAATTAGAACAGTCCTTGATTAGAGCCAAAGTAGCTAAATGTATTTATCAGATTTTTAAAAAAAAATTAATGCTCATAATTGTACTATTGTGAATAGTCACATGTTTACATCCATTTATGGCCCAGCTTTGTTATTTATTATATGTACATAGTTATTATTGGATTTTCTTTTTACTTTATAGCAACTGGAGACCAAAACCATCTACTGATCTAAAAACGTTTAATAACTTCTGATCCACTAATCCTGTCAATCCATGTAAATAATTGGTGTAAAATACAGTTTATCATCTTTTCATGGTCATCAGATATGACCCATTTGGACGTTTAGAGGCTGCGTAGTTACCGTGGAAACATCGTGATCTTCTACAACATTGATTCATGGAGTAGGATTAATGACAGCAGATGGAGATGCTTATTTTAGTGTTCAGTAATTGATGTCTTTGCTTAAAAAGTCACTTTTTTGTTTTTTAACATAATAACCCTTAACTTTAATCTGGGCTTCCATTAACATCTACATGATCAGTGAACTAAACATATGAAAATACATGATTTCCACTGAAAACGCAAAATACAGAAGATAATATTAAGATAAATGGTGATAAATTATTTAAGAAAAGGTTAAATCTAGAGGAAAATTCATTTGGGAACTGACACAGAAGTAGCGCTGGGTCTTTATGGGTTAAATAGCCAATAAGTCTATCCCTAGTCTTTACGTTAACAATGAATAAAACTTCCTCGTCGTACTATGAATGAATATTTTTATTTTGGTTACATTAAAAAAAACACACACTTAAAAAAAAAATCATTCAGTTTGTTCCATTTTTAACCAAAAAGGAAGAAGCTGAAGCCAGAGGCTTATTTATGCTTCTCCTACTCCCCTCCTTTAAGTTTCTTTATACTAGCGG